>OY757263.1:1013293-1181606 GCA_963584085.1 Pyrausta aurata | reverse complement strand
TGGACACATTTCCGGAGGAGGATCCGAGTCATATTGAGACTGCAGTACACCTCCTCGCTCTAGGGGAGAGACCTGTCTCTTTCTCGGAGGAGGATCCGAGTCCATATTGAGACTGTAGTAACACCTCCTCGCTCTTGGGGAGGGACCTGTCGCGTTCTCGGAAGAGGATCCGAGACCAAGTACTTCTGGCACTCCAACTGATCATTACATTTTCTACATAGTTTTGGATACCCTCTTCACTGCCGAGAGCTACTACTTCACTTCTGAGAGCTACTACTTCACTGCTGAGAACTACTACTTCACTGCTGAGAGCTACTACTTCACGGCGCTGACACTGTTGCACATCGGCGTCGCTGTTACCTCTGCTGTGTCGACCCTGCACTCCGACTCCGCCCTCTGCTGCCTCCAGGATATAGAAGATCTGAAGACACTTACTCACGCCCACTGCACTCTTCTTACACACATACATTCACTCATCATCTTTTTTTCACTAATCGGTATTGTAAATATTATTTTTATTTTTATATAAATTCTGGTCCCCTCTTTTACCTCTTTTCTTAATCTTCTCCCTTCACATTTGTCGCTTCACGACAAATTGGCGCCCACCTTTTAGTCTTCAGCCTTCTCTTTTTCTTTCTTTTCTTACATCTCATTCATTTCATCTTCTATCCTTTTCTAAATTCAAAAACAACACTTTATCTAGTGTCCTTTACCTTTTCACCCTCTTTGGCTATCTCGTTTTGGATAAAATATTATTAACTCCTTCACTATCTTCATATCTTAATCCTTTTTGAACTATTTTTTCTAAATTCAAAAACAACACTTTATCTAGTGTCCTTTACTTTTTCACCCTCTTTGGCTATCTCTTTTTAGATAAAATATTATTAACCCCTTCACTACCATCTCATATCATCCTAAATCTTAACACCTTAACTATCATCTCAGAACTTAACCCCTTGAAACTCGGAGATAGTAAAATTTTGTTTTTGTTAACTTAACTTGAGAATTATTAACTTAACTAAATCTACCTTAATTGGTCTTAAGTTAACTTTGTTCTTTTAACTTAACTTTGATTTAAATAACTGTTCTCTAATTAACTTAATTAACTGAGAACTCTTATTTTTCTTAAACTCTCTACCTATTTATTTTTACTCTCCGATTTTCTTTCTCAACCTATATCTTCACTAATTCACTATAATCACTATTTGAAGAGGAACTAAGGTACTCAATTTTATTTTGAACTTTATTGAATTATTCGTAACTTTTTAACTTTACAATGTCTAAATGTCTAAACTTTTGTCTTTACTCTTTATCTTCTCTTTACTTAAGGGACTCTAAATCCCTTACGTTAACTCGGGAGGCTCTAAACCTCTTCGCTTTACTTAAGGGACTCTAAACCCCTAGTACTAACTAGTACGTTCTTTTGAGCGGTTGATTACTCGTTAAAATAAGCCTTAGGTCCGAGCGGTTGATTACTCGTTAAATAAGCCTTAGATTGGAGCGGTTGATTACTCCTTAAGTAGGCCTAGATCAAACTTTTTTTTTCCATCTATGGAGCGGTTGACAACTCCCTAAATAAGCCTGTCGTTATTGAGGAATTCTTTTCTAGAGTGGCAGTCATTGAATGTGAACTCCACCCTTACGGTATGAAGATGATAGAATGCTAGAAGAAGAATAAATATTTTTATGTAAGGTTGTATATTAGGCGAAGTAGATTCCTAGGTTTTCTTTAGGCCTTCTTTCAAAAATTTTCTCTAAGTCGAAAATTTTTCTGGGGTTGTGGGGGAAATGTACCGATGTACATGACTGTAATTCATTTAATAAATTGAGTACCTTGATGTCATCTCATTATCTTTGTTTTTCCATGCTTTCATTTCCTTTTCCCATCCAAAGATTGCGAGTTCTTGCTGAATTCTTACTCTTTATTTGAGTCTGTTTGCTGTAAACACGAACATAGAGTTAATCATAGAT
The DNA here is from genome assembly GCA_963584085.1 of Pyrausta aurata. Classification (NCBI taxonomy): domain Eukaryota; kingdom Metazoa; phylum Arthropoda; class Insecta; order Lepidoptera; family Crambidae; genus Pyrausta; species Pyrausta aurata. Next base: position 1,179,635 of record OY757263.1, on the reverse strand, counting down.
TCTATCTACCATAACACAGTTCGTATTTCCTCCCTAAAAAGTCGTACTGTAGACATTAATTAAACTATAGGCATTACCTGCCTTTCTACTTTTCTTATACTTTTACACTGTATTTTTGGTTCATTGTTGTTTTCTAATCCTTTTTGAACAATATTTATTGTGAATCTAAAAATGTCAAACTTTCAAAGCTCTGTTATTCTACTTTTCTGTACATAATACTGTAAAAATAGCTGTGTTTTACCTTTGTTTGCAATTTTCCTTTAATTTGCATTGGGTGATGATTAGTTTTCCTTATTAATTTAATAAATTCCTTGATTTTTGACATTTTTTTATCTTTATTGACATGGTTGTTATGACAATATCTTTCAAAATCTGACAACTTCTATCAAAGTTTATTACTTTTTCGGGTTTAATCCTCTTTAAACCATCAGTATTCATGTTCTATTCTAGAACCTACCTCGTTCTAAATTTGAACGGCCCAGGCCCCTATATAAGCCTGTACTTTTTTCATTCATTCATTCGTTTCCGAGTTCTAATCTCGAACAGTCTTCAACACTCTACATTTTCCTCAAGAAGTCTTGAAGAACCGCCGGTGACTACTGAAACGCCTCCTCGCACTAAGGGAGGGACCGGACACATTTCCGGAGGAGGATCCGAGTCATATTGAGACTGCAGTACACCTCCTCGCTCTAGGGGAGAGACCTGTCTCTTTCTCGGAGGAGGATCCGAGTCCATATTGAGACTGTAGTAACACCTCCTCGCTCTTGGGGAGGGACCTGTCCCGTTCTCGGAAGAGGATCCGAGACCAAGTACTTCTGGCACTCTAACTGATCATTACATTTTCTACATAGTTTTGGATACCCTCATCACTGCCGAGAGCTACTACTTCACTTCTGAGAGCTACTACTTCACTGCTGAGAACTACTACTTCACTGCTGAGAGCTACTACTTCACGGCGCTGACACTGTTGCACATCGGCGTCGCTGTTACCTCTGCTGTGTCGACCCTGCACTCCGACTCCGCCCTCTGCTGCCTCCAGGATATAGAAGATCTGAAGACACTTACTCACGCCCACTGCACTCTTCTTACACACATACATTCACTCATCATCTTTTTTTCACTAATCGGTATTGTAAATATTATTTTTATTTTTATATAAATTCTGGTCCCCTCTTTTACCTCTTTTCTTAATCTTCTCCCTTCACATTTGTCGCTTCACGACACCCCCTTACAAAAAAGTTGGTAGTACCAGGTTTAAACCAAAACTAAAATCATCCAACCGAATAGAAAAGTACACATCCATTATTAAATGTTGTCACTAAGATATTGTTTTTGAAATGGACCTGCTAATATCTTTATACGGAATAAGGGGGCGAAAGATTTTAAGTTTAATTTACAAACTGGAAGACCATTCGAAAGCTAATACTCAATACTCAGGTAATCGTTTTTCTACTGTCATTTCAATAATTACTCAAATATACCTAAAATAACTAACAAATACATAAACGTTCGCATGCAAGTTGCAAGTCAACCGCAAATAATCAGGGGAAAGCACACTTTCGACGATGGACAGAGGCGGACTAGGAAAGTGTAGTATTTATACTTACGAGAACACTAATAGTGTCAGCAAAACAGGTAATCGTAGCTTACCTGTATTTCTTGTCCTGATTTCCGACATGTATTCAAAAACTTACCGAATCTATCAATCAGCTTAACAATGCTGAGTGAAGTTTTCTTGATTGGGATATTACAGACACATAACGGACACTGGGTTTGCTTCTTCTCGACCTAAAAATGTTTGCTAATAGTTTTGTTTGTTTTTGTTGTTGTTGCTTTTTTGTCGTATTTCGTTTTTTTTTTATTGTAATAAAAAAATTAGTCAGTTATGCTGTGTGTGTGTAGTCCTTGATGAATAAATGTATTTTCTTTCTAACGTAGCATAGGCACCAAACTGTAACAAATGTTTTATAAAATTAAAAATGATTTGCCATGAAACATAAAAAAAAAACTTAACATTTTATGTAATAGAAGAGTAGGTAAACATAGAGCATTAGACACAATCTTAAAATCCTTCCTAGAAGAAACAATGTAACTTCATCTTCAAGAGACTTCTTTCAGAACTATTTTATACGGTACATAAACAAATTTAGTTTAAATTTAGAAGTGAGTCAAAATGACACCACATTACTTCTACCACTTACTATACACTTGTACCGTAACACAAAAAACCGGCCAATCTGGATACATAAAATGATTGCCATCTAACCTTTGTGACCCTAGTTAGGAGAAAGAAACCGTTTGGTTTATGTTTTAACACGGCTTGTCTGATATTGTAAAGGATAAAAGTTTTAATATGAGCGAGCAATTATATTGTTATTTGAAAACTGGTTTTGAAAAAAAAGAGCAGCAGATTTATCAACAAAAACGACGAAAGGGGATATAAGAAAATTTTTAAAATCAGTATTAAAATAGCTTGGATAAACATACATAAAGAAATAATCCTTCGAACCTTCGATCTAAGCTATTTTCTGTTATATATTTGGTTTCGTTATTTATTGAAGTCAAAAAGTAAGTAAGAAATCGAATACAAAAAAGCCGTTTTAGAGCCCAAAACATTTTTCGAAAGCGTAATATGTTTTTTGGCCAGTCTGTTGCGAATATATATCAATCCGTTACAAATGGCGTTACAATACACTCAATAACACGCTACATTACCCCATACTGATCGTTTGCGATGTATTATATTGCGGCAAATAAAACTTTTATAGCTAAATGAAAGTTATGTAAGGAATTCCATTAAAACACTTTCATCTATTAGTATGATAAAAGATAAGAATAGTTACGATGCCTTTATATATTTTTCATCTCTCCTGTTCGGAAAATAGCACTTTCCTGTGTAGATAGCCGGGTGGAAAATAGCTTATCCATCCCTAGGGTGGAAAGTAATTTAGTTTTAATTGGCATGGTATAGAGTCAAGCTATGCAGTCAAAGCTTGGATCAAAGATAATTGAGTCACATCATATTATAAAAATAATAATCATTTTTGCTAAGCTATACATTGAAAAACATGTTTATTATGATCGTTGATATAAAAAATATTCAATTGATTCAATCTATAATTACAAAATACATTTACTAATCTGTGATTAAGATATTCGGCTTCCCGCCATAATACCAAGATGACACTTTTTTTTTACGTTGTCAGTGTCAATTTTTCTTTTTGAACCATATGCCTACTTTTTTAAATTTTGACAATTATTATCTGTGGGGAAAATTCGATCGATATTTTTTACAAGGATTTTAATTATTTCGTATCGTCTGCTTTTTCGTACTGTTTTCATGTATTCATGTCGTTATTCTTTCTAATCATGTTAGATGTTTGGAGAACTGTAAATTAACTGTCTTTTTGTGCAAGAACTTGAGTTTTGCTTTCTCGCTGAACTACATAATACCTGACCATGACATCTACAACCACTATTATAAATTTAATGTTTTTCCTCACAGTCGAAATGAAAAATAGTATGTTTAACTCGGGTGAAAGCACAATTTCACTCTCGAATTATTGGCGCTCTCACTTCGTTCGAGCGCCAGAAACATCTCGAGTGAAATGGGTCGCTTTCTCCCCTTGTATAACAATCTACTATTACGTAGATAGTGTGTGTTTTTTACGCAATTTGACATTCTGGTTATAACTGATGATGTCCTCCACGACGTGTCCGTCGACGGTGACACCTTGTCAGTTTCTGGCATGAGCATGGCATGGTTATAACTACCGACTAGTTAAGTATTCTACATTCGCAAATCACCCTAAGTTCCTCCCTATTTACATTAATCTTATTTTCTAACTAAATACATTCTAAATTACATTTCCTTTCGTTACAGATACAAATACGTCTTCGTCATAATAGCTATATCGTTCAACCATGTCTACACCGAGAAATCTCATAATAAGACTGTTCCGGAACATGACATGGCTACTTGTCCATTTTCTAGAATAATAGAAGATATATTCAAAGTACAAAATACTAGCAAGAACGGTTTCTTTGTCAGAGACAAAGAAAGAGCAAAAATATTCCTCAACTCAATCGCAAATATAACTAGCGTTAAAAGCGCGAATGTAACAGAACAAGAGGATCTCATAAATAGGATAATTGCTTCCATAAATATTATAAAAAATAATATTACTGCTAATAAAAATGGAGAAACAGATGAAGCTATTATTATAAGCGATTCGGAAGACGAACCGAAGAATATACCAGGTGAAAATCTCACCCAAACTTTGCAAGAAAATACAAAAAAAGTAATACAAATTAAAAGTGGTATAGAAGAAAAGGTAGACACAACTAAATTAAATGCTACAAACAAAAATAAAATCACTAGGAACCCTAATATAAAGCCAAATCCCACGACGGAAAAGGTAAACTATGTTGAAATTCTAACGATAGAACCTAACAATACAAACGCAGTAAATAATAATACTTCTCCGCATAACATCGTTGATGTTTTGAAACAGTTAATGCCTATGTTCAATAGTACATTAACGAAAGAACTTCATAATATAACAATCATCGAAAGAAATCATCTGAAAAACCATTCTTTCACTGCTACCAAAAATGTGTCGACTATAATAGTGACCTATTGTGATAAAGAAAACTTAACAAAGGCTAACGTTTCTACGAACAATGATTCAATAAAAGAAACTGATCTGAAAGATGAAGCAAATGAGTATGATTATTACACTGACGAAAGTGCTGATGATAATGATGATGCCAACTATGATGAAGACAAACCTGATGCTAATTTGACAAGAGGCGAGAAGAAGGATATTCTTGAAGCAGCCGAATATGGAATGCAGAAAATGCACGAGCTTTACAGTATTCTGGAACCGAAGCTCTATTCTATGGGTAAGTATAAACAAACATCTCCCTGTAAATTCAGGCAACTGGAATTGTCCTTATCTCTGCATCTAAATGTACCGAAAAATTTTATCTTAAGGTTTGTGGCTCGACGACACCAATCCAGCCAGGTACGTGGCAGCCTTCAACGCGCCGTCCGAGGAGGCTGCAAGGTTCTCCCGCTACGGGTACGCTACACTCCAGGCTGCTACGCGGTTGAAACAGCTGTCCAGGTCAGTGCTAGATTAAATAGGAGCCGAACGAATGTAGGAAATATTTCAGGTAAAATCTACACAACCAAGGTGACAAAACATTACATCAAGCCGAATAAATATGACCAACAGATTGGTAACTTGAATGAAATGTATAAGTTGCTGACTACCTAAGGTCCAAAATATTACTACTATTATTTGTGAACACCTAAATAAGAAGGTAGGCTAAACAACATAGTAGAGCTACCTCAGAATCTAAATTTGGCAGCATGAAGTTATACTTACAGCTGAATCAAGAACCACCCTGGTAAGCAATAGTTGCAATAAAACATACGAGTAATAATTAGACTTGGAATAGTTAGATACGGGATTGCTACCATGTACCTTATTATTTAAAATATTAACCATTCTAATGTTAGTGACTATGAAAGTTTAAAACAATATATAATTAGACTTGGTTATTATATCTGCTTATTTATGATCTGAATGAAAATATACGGAAATTGTTTACATTTGGAAAATACCAAAGTAACGGACATAGCCTACGAATCAGTAAGCTCAAGTGGCAATAGGCAGTGCGCATAGCGCGTAGAACTGATGGCCGATGGGGCATAAAAGTTCTAGATTGGAGACCCTTCGACCAAAAGCGCAGCGTAGGACGACCACCGACAAGATGGACAGACGACCTTGTAAAGATCGCATGATCGCACTGGATGCAGACCGCTCACAAACGGTCGTTGTGGAATGCCGTTGGGGAGGCCTATGTTCAGCAGTGGACGTCCTTTGGCTGATAATAATGATGATGATAATGGAAAATACCAATACTATGAGCCAGCACTAACCAAGACATAAAATATTTTAAATATTCGCTTTAAGCTTCAATTTGATTATGCCACTTCCTTCCCCGAAGCGTTTACACTTTGACATCGCGCATGCGCCATTACGCGGCGGATGTGCGCACGCGCCTGTCGCAACACACGCTCTTTAGACGCCAACTAAAATATTTCTGTAGTACTTAAATTGAAGATATCTCAAACATTTGAGACGCAATCACGCCGACTTTAATCAGTTAAAATTGACGGGAGACCTCTTAAGGCTGTGCTAAAAACCATACTGCTAGTTAACTAAACACCAAGGACCAACCTATTTTAACTTACATAACGTCACTTTATTTGATTCAAACACTGAAACCATTTTACCTTATATTAATTTAACTAAATGATATTAAAGCAAATAAGTTTTATTTCCTTCGTGGTATGAAAATTAATTATTAATGTGCAAATGTAACCAAGTGTATCTTAGGTTTTGCTTTGTGCATGCCTTTGCAAAAACTATCAATGCTATATTTATTTAAGTTCATCTTTTAATCACCACCGGAAAATAATCGATGAAATCCATAATAGATTGCAGCAAACCATTCGAATCATGCGTCTAAATGTCATATCAAACTAGCTTTATCAAAACAGTAGGTAACACATTCATCGCAATAGATGCACCTTGTTGATTAAGTAATCAACTATGCAACTGGAATATTGATGATTGGTAACGAGAGGTGACGTAGGTTGCAATGTAATTGTGATCTTAGTTGTTAATAGAATCATATAAAGTACTACGTCCCTTGACTACGTGATTCACACAGACCTATTTATTACAGTTCCAATAAAATAAAAACATATTTTGTCAGTTATTAATATCTACATTAATAACGAAAAATTATGAAAACATGCAAAGTCAAGTACAAATCGCAAAAATGTTCATAGATGTCACACAATTTACTGATTTATTAGCGATTTATTTTATTTCCAAATATAAAAAGGCCATTTGGAGTAGTTATTACTTATTATTATGCCACATTTTTTGTTGATATTTCAGTAGAGATATGATTTAAACAGTTTGACATCGATCATGTTTTAAAGAAATCGATACTTTTACATCACTAGCACTAAAAATAGCACCAAATCGCATGCCTCTAACAGTCTTACTATTAAGTATTTAGGCCCGATTTCCTCATCGATAGTAATGGTAAAACGTCGTTACCAGCGGTTGAATATTTTCGATTGTGTTTTAAAGTAAAAATCCTTGACCAATGGTCATTAAAATAGCCATTCTAACATTTAGTACAGGTATTTTTTCTTCAAAACACACACAATCTTAAATATACAACTGTTGGTAACATCTTTTTATCATTACTATCGATCATGCAATTGAGCCTAAGTTGCAACTTCCTAGAAATAGGGTTCGGAATGGCAATCGATTTCGGCTGATCATACCTTGATCAGTAATCACATACCTTGGCAGCGTATTGGAGATCAAAGCTGGCGGTGAATGCACCTGCGAGCCAAGCATCTAGGCGTAATGGCCGGTGTTGGTACATCCAGATTGTGTGGGTGTTGTGGTGTTCTTATCGATGTGATATCGATGTAGCAAGACACGAATGACGAAAAATAATTTTGCAGGATTCGATTTTAATTCGAATTCGATTTTTTGATTCGAAATTATACTTACATTGTAGCTCTTATTGCTGTTAATTTGTCAAATTGCTATATGAGTATAGTAGTGAACTTATATTTAAGTCATTGTATTACCATATCAGCACATAGATTTTTATATAGAGATTACAAATGATGTAGTAAATATAATTTTATAACCGTAGATGAACAGTGGATAGTTAGTTTTTGGGTGCTTTTATAGTCATAAAGTAAGCATTATCTAGAGTAGAGTTAAAACTCGAGCGCCTGCATATGTTCTTGTGGTGACCTTACTTGATAAATCATTATACGGATTTGTCGATAGTTGCATAAACGTCAACACAGCAGTTATGAGACAACACTACGCGAAACAGGTCCACTGATGAGGAGCATCCTGTTAGCTGCCACCAGTAGGTACCAGTATTTCGCAATAGTTATTTATCGCATTGTAATTAAACGTTATGATCACAGGAAGTGGATATGGGCATAATTAGCGAACAGTCGGGATTTAATAGCTGTATCTCGTGTGTTAGAATTTTGTGGTGTCTGTCACATTGCACGAGGTCTGCGAATAAAAATTTACTTAGCAACATTGAAAATGAAGTTTCTTTTATAATTTTCATTCATATAAGGCTTCAAAACTTACAAAGAGCGTTCTAGAGACGTATAATTTAGGCTTACATCTCAAAACTGAAATCGTTATCTTCTATAATACGAGCCAATATTATATGTTATTGTATCTTATATTAAAAATCATGACTAATCTGACGAACAAATCACAGTTACCTTATTATACGCGGCAAAGCATAACAAGTGTGAAATCACAGTTGCAACGTCACCTAGCACCGTAATTTGTCACGTGCCCGATTCGATAACTGCTATTGAATAACTGTGTAATATTATTTCTTAATTCCTAACCATTTGTGACTTCTGGAACAGTTGTTGTGAGTGACACAACTTAAAGCAAATTAACTTTTTTTAATCACAGGCAACATTGTAAGAATAGGATCCATTTACGCATCATAACTCATAAGTACCAAATTAAAAGCACCAAATTATTCCAGTGGAGACTTACGATAGCTAAAGGAATAAACTTGAAGTTTTAATGTTAAATTGTAACACTAACGATCATGAATTTAGTATCATCATGTGTGCACACAAGTTAGAAGATCGAATTAAAAACAAAATTATGTTATTTTCTTTTTGCTAACACGAGAGATGAAAACAAAAGAAAACAACGCCCCAGTTATCCATCCATCGTTTGGCAAAACAAATTGCGAATGACTGTAGTCACCAGTGTTACCAGAAACGCGATATTTTCGTCAGTTACCGATGTAATAGTTTTATTCTGACACGGTTGGTTACTAAATTCAATCAGAGTTTAATCTATTGGGTAAGGATTCAGGCTTGCGTGAGTGATTTGGTCTGCAATACCATCTTGGCTTATTGGGATCACTGTCACCGGGTCAGTCTCTATTGCAGACAGATTCGTTCTCTCCTAATAGCTATTATTCTCTTGCTTCACAATACCACAGAATCCAAGACTGGTATCACTGAAGACTATTCGTGCTCTGTTATACCAGGTATTTTTTATTAATACTCCAGTAACTTAAGTTACCAGTGATAAATCCTAAATGATTTTAATTCATTATGATAAAAAAAAAGATATTTTCTATCAGAAGAAATTGAACCAGCAATGTATTGAAAACAAACGTGTCGAGTCATAGAACTTGGTCATTTAATACAACAAGTTAGCGCTTTGATATACATTGATGAGGGATAATAACTTTGGAATAATATATGTCTGAGTTAACGCATTTTAGACCACTATGAAAGTAACTGCGTATACTCTGTATACTTATTAACTCAAAATTGTGTTCCTTTTATAGGACACACGCTGTATAGTTAATGTCAAACTCATAACACGTTACGTAAAACGTATTACATACGTTGATTAATTCCATAGTGCACATTTTACAAATGCGGTATTTTCTAGGGGTAACGTTCAAAATTCTACCCTACGTATATCATCAACGAGCTGACCTATTAAAGAATGGACGACAAAACGTTTAAAGTCTTAATGTAATTTTTCATCTTAAACAATAAAGACCGGGCTAGTAAAGCATTATCTTTCATATTGCACATTGCAACATTCACAACTTTGCAACAAAGGCCCTACCATGTACGATATTGACCGTATTTTTGACATGTCTATCGCATTCATACAAGTTATAATGCTAGTATGAGTAACAAGGTCGGCTAGAAAAGTATGGCTGATAACTTTCAGAATAAGTCCTTTGTTTGTGTCAACTTTAAAGCTAATCTTCTTAAGTTTTGGCGCAAGGTCCACCGGCCCACGTCTATCTGTCATAACAAAACTACTTTTGTTTTGAAGTCATTAGTTAAAATCATTAATATTCATTTGTCATGGCAGAAGTAAAAATAGAAAATGTTCTTTCTTTTTGTCATAATATGTTGGATTACATAATAGAAGTGGTAATAAGTATGAATTTCAAAGATACTATTTCTTTGAATGAATTACATTGCAAGTGCAACAAGTGCGAAAAAAAGTATTTCTGTATGGAATTGTGTAAGGTAAAGAACAAAACATTTGACAGATTATACCGTACGTTTTGAACTGTCAAATGAATACGATTGCTTTACACAATCGCTCCTCTTACCAGAATCTTCAGTCACAAATCTGTCAATTGCTTAACGATCACTGCTGCATGCGCCGGCGCATTTTTATACAAACGATCCTATTAGCATCAGGTTAATGTCTAATGGCTGTGGAATACAAAAATAAAGCGTAAAGTTGATACACATCACACGTTGGCCACCAATGTCACATTGCATAAGTTGGCAATGAATTTGGACAAGTGACTCCGATTACAGTCAGTCTGGTAAATATTGGCACTGTTATTGTGTTTTAGCCGACTTCAAAAGAGGAGGTCCTGGGGTCGCATTAGGTAACACTTTAGTGGACAGTGAACGCCTATAGGTGTGGTAACAGTATATTTTTTATTGTGCATGGATTACTGTTCAATAAAGTGTTAAACATATTTTATTTTGGTCTAAGTAAACTAGCAAGCAACATAAAATATAGTTCACTTTACAATGTGTATACAACATAAATCTTGATAAAGATATTGTAAATTCTTGTGTGATAAAGTTCATTTCTACATTTCAACACCTAGGCATTATAAGCATTATAAAAGAGGCTATGTTTCTACTGTAAAGCATAACAAATAAACTCTTTACAATTTATAAGTACATGCTTATTTATAGCAAGCTTTAACTTAGCATTTAAAAAATATCGTATATGTTATTGTGAATTGTCCGGAACCATTGAAATGTTGAGTAGATACACTTTTATGAAATAACAGTGGCCACTTTTCTTTGGCCGGACTATACCCAAGCTAAATAACCTAGTTTCTGTTACATCAATTAAAATAAAGCATATTTAGCACAATTATTCAAGGATTAGATAATTTATTTATATTCCCACAATTGTCCTCAGTATAGCGTTGATCCGTTTGCGATTATGTTTTTCAGTAACCTTGTTTATTAAGAATTGAACACTTTATCTATACAGCTTTGTTATGATCTAAATAATGACTAATGAATTTGAACAACTGAGTGCACCAAAAATCTGTTCAAAATCGCACGCATTTAGTTTATTTTACTCAAATAATTTGGTCTTTATGGCTACTGATGCGATATGAATAATACGATAATTTAAAGTATGTAAGTACCTACTGGCTTTCTGGCTTTCATTAAAGTCATTGTTTACAAGAATATACTGTTTTTATCCGCATAACCTTTGGCGGAAACAACCATTCACCCGTTTTCGAACGCATACTTATACTTTAGCGAAAATGGAAAACTTCATAATTACATAGTAGCTTCCAGAAACAATATATTATGGTCATGGAATCGAAAGCTGCTCTTGCGCAGCTTCTCTAGAAAGCCGAATGGAGACATTACAAGTATTACAACCGGTCTGCTAACGTAAAAACATACTATACCACTACTTATATGGGCTCGAGATATATGCGACCGTTACTCGCGGTAAGGCCGGTAGATTAGACGTTCTTGGATATATTGCGGATGTTATGGTATAGCGGATAAAGTATGTGACAGATATAGTTCCATTCTATATTGTTAAAACTGTAAAACTATCTTAACTGTTAGTGTGAACGGCAGTAAGCGGTATTTTTAATACGTCGTTTCAGTGGTGTCAGTAAGAACTTTTCCCAGAAAAGCACCTATTAGTATTCGCAATGACACCTTATATTATACGATATAATTGTATTATATTTCTGATACAATTAGTACCATCTATTTTTTTGAGATGTATGTTTATTAATAATTGATTTTATTTATTTACTCTAAATTCGAAACAAATGGTTAAAATACAATGTCATCAACGAGAGTGCACATGTGAAACTTGGCAAGTTTGAAATGGCAAAAATATCCAGTTCTAATACCGGTATTGAACAACCTCGGGTAAGAGACATCGTCTGCTTTTATAACGCGACATTTCAAGTACTACTAGATACATAGCTAAATAACTTGATTACCAACGGATATCGGTGAAACAAAGTTAGCTTGAAGTAACTGTTGTTCAAGTGTTGTTCAACTGTTGTTCAAGTTCCAAGCAGTTTCATTGTTGAGTCAGCAAATTGGCATTGAGATACAACTTACGAATTGTTTAAGTATTTCTGTTTCAAGCTAATCCGCTGAGTGGATTATACAAAATACCAATACGAATTTTTTAATCCGGTCATAAGCGTAGCCGCTTAACTTTATAAAGCAACATGGCAATACGCACTCCGATATTCGTGTGTATGTAGTATGAAACTTAACTAAATGAATTTCAGGATACCAAGTATGGGCCCTCACCTACAAATGTAATTTATTTTTAGACTCATTAAGATTACTTAAACAAACACGTCCCAAAAGAGACTGCCTCAGGGCGTTTGTGTTGAAAATAAAAAGTCATTTTTCTACTTAAACCTTTTTTTATGATCTAGATAAAAATCAAGTCAAAGAGTATAACTCGTGTTTAATTTTTTGTAAATATCTTTCATATGTGGGAGAGCGATCGTCAGGCATCATTTTGTCTCAGGCTGGCATTGCAACCATTGCTGAACACAGTTCGTGACCTACGCATGGGGTTTTACAACACATGAGTTAGCAAAATCATTAGAAAAACACACAGCTGAAACACTGCCCTGTTAATAAAACATAATTAATAAAACAGAGTTCAAAAAACTACTGGAACCAGACACGAAATATAACGACTTAACCATTCAACATTATGCATGTGTCCGGTGCAGGCTTTCCCTTTCAAGTGCAATGCCACTTTCACTGCCGCCGGCGCGCGCGCAGCGCTTTCGATCGGTCATCGTTTACACCACACGACTTTTAGTAATGATGTTTTTTATATATTTCTCTATTAAGATATGGGTACGGCTGAGGAGTAACTAAAATGGTTCTTCTCCGAAGTTAGGTAAAAAACAGGGGCTGATAATATCTCACACTTGGATTTGAAAATTTCTTGCTCTTCTGTATTAAGAGATATCTTGTTTGATCAATGAAATTTATGCAAAAATAAACGTCAGCTTTCCAATCTCACAAATCTATAACCCTGTTATTTAAAAAAAAGAGTGAACAGGCTTCTTCTGGGTGAGCTCGCTTCATCTTCGTCCCTGTCTATGCCTTTGGTATAGTCTAGAGACAAGAGCAGACCCATATGATATAAAAAAAGCACGAAATCAAACAGTTTGAAAAAAATCCGTCTTCAAAAAGGAGGAGGTTCTATGTGCGACTGTAATGTATGTTTTTTTACTGTTATTTCATTTCATTATTTATTTAGTTTATAGCTAGATGAACGAACTAAATAAAATAACCTTCATCTTTTCAGAATTAAAATACTTAAGTGACCGATTCTTATGCTGAAACAAACTTTCGGTTCCCATTGCTTTTGCGTACGGTTAGAGAGCGGAATTCGTTGCCGGCAGAAGAGTTCCCTAGCAACTACAATTTGGCTAGCAACTACAAACAGTCTATACTGTTATAATGGTACATCTTAGGCCACATTGTCACATAATGTCAATCGTGGAATTATGGTAAAATGTCTGTACCTAATAGAATAAAAAATAAAACCTAATCTTGATGTGTAAATCACCCTGCACACGCGTCGCGCTCGCGGTTTCCATGCGAGTGAAGGAACTCTACTGGGCGGCATCCGACCAGCGGCGGAAGCCGACACGAAGTATGCAATATCGTATCATAACCACTGTCATTATAAACTGCTTTACTTTACATGTAAATAATACAATTTCCTAGTGAACATTATATCAACACTAGCTTTTGCCCGCGACTTCGTCCGCGTGGAAAAGTGACTTCGTTCTCCCGTTTTTTACACATTTACCACTATATATTTGCTCCTATTGGTCGTAGCGTGATGTTATATAGCCTATAGCCTTCCTCGATAACTGGACTATCCAACACAAAAAGAATTATTCAATTCGGACCAGTAGTTTCGGAGATTAGCGCGTTCAAACAAACAAACAAACAAACAAACTCTTCAGCTTTATAATATTATTATAGTATAGATAGCCTTTCACTATTTATTTACTCGATAACTCAGAAGACGTGATGAATAATTGTGCGCCTGATTTCACGTTTAATACAAGTGAAGCAGGTGGTTAATTAATTATTAAGATACGTATTTCATTTAAATAATGTATTTTTTAATACAACTTCCTATTTTATACATAAGTTTACAGTTCGTATTTTTGTTTCAGCTAGCAAACAATATCATTAGGTTTAGATACGACTATTGAACTGGTTTTATCTTATATTTTTATACAGAAATAAATAAATTGCTGTGCAGTAGCCTTGAAATTAAGTAAGATGTTTTATTTTTCGATTATGTTGATCAGTACATTATAATTACGTGTTAAATTGCTTATTAAAAATAATATCTGCTGCTGTTCGTTATCAATTATTAATATCTTCGTGCGTGTGTATCTTGAAAGACGTTTCACATTTTTTTACAAAAAATGACAAAAAGCCCAACTTCTGACTAATATATAAATTGAAAATTATTGTAACGACTATTACAGGTATAACATATTAGGTAAATTCTTATTACTTATTTATACTACTACTTATTTTAGTTGCTTTTTCACTGCACCCGTTGTCATCTTTCTGCGCGACCAATAGGTTTGACATTGCAATTAAGTTCATCTTCGAACACTTAATACAATTAAGTCTCTAACTGCCTCGGTGGAGCAGCGGTGAGAGGATCACATTTTAAAGCAAAGGCTGCGCCGGAGGTCGCAGGTTCGATTCCCAAAAATATGTACCTGAGTTTTTCTGTTCAGAAATCCTCAGGGTAGCCTGGAGTTTGGAAGTTGGCGGTGTTTCACCCTTGTGCCTCGGAAAGCACGTGAGGCCGTTGGCCCAGCGCCTAATCTCTCTCCTGTCGTGTCAAATTGCTGTTCCATCGGGCTATGAGAGTGAAAGGAATAGAGAGTGCACCTGTGTTTGCGCACACACTTGTGCACTATAATATGTACCGCGCAGTCGGTTAGTCTTCGTGACTGGCCACCGTAGTCGAAATCGGCTAGGGGGATTATTATAATAAAGTCTTAAAAAAAATATGTATATGTATCCTATAATGGAAGGATTTTCCTAATCTCATCCTACTTGCTCAATCGTATCGTAATTGACGCCGGATCTGACTTCAGCTCCGATAGTTTTTACAGTTTACGTTATGAAGCAAGCTCCTGTTAAATTGCAATGTTTTATATTTCCGCAATCAAACATTTGTAACAAGGTCTCAAAAACCTTGAATGGATCAATGTCTGGACGGACAGCAATCAACCTATTTGGACCTTAATGTAAACTAACGCTAATTTCGTGATATTCTGTTTACTAACTTATTGGATGCTTCTAAAGGGCAGAAACAAAAAAAAGTTAAAAAATTTATTTGTACTTAAGTAATAAAAAAAACACCGTCCTTATACAGAGACAGCTATGATAAGTCGGGACGTTGTGAAACGAAAACCAAAATCTTTAACCTCAGGACAGAACATTTCTGGATTAAAGCAGACCAATCGACAAAAAGCTTAGCGTAGGACGTCCACCACCAAAATGAAAAGACAGCCTTGCAAACGTTGCCATATTGAGACTAGATGTAGGCTGCTTACAACCAGTCACCTAAGATGACAGTGGTAGTAAAGCCTGTATGTTCGTACGATTCCTGCATTGATGATAATTTGAAGAAAGGTTCTCCTATGTGCTTTAGTTTAGCCGTTAAAGGAATGCTATTTGAAGTTTTCAATTTTGATTCAGTTATGATTTTAAGTTTGGAAGTTTGACATTCTTTCCATGAATTTTGTGTCAAAATTTAAAAAGTCAAAATCGCGTTCAAGTCTTATGAATTTCGTCTACTTTAGCACCCTCCATTTAAAATATAGCCGAGCTACTTAACAGAAAGCAAATAAAACTTTGTCAAAACAAAACAAATGGTATCATAAATCAACGACAACACGGATATCTGTGATATTCGGTGTTCTCTAATGAATCAATAAAACAAACTTTCCATTGTTCTAGCAGCTGTATCTAAGAGTAATTGCTTATATTAATAATAACTTAACGTGCTGGTTATTTATTTAGAACACGACTTGTGATATCGAGCATTTTTAAAATTAATCGTTTTTAGAATTGTACACACTTCACACAGAGATACTTTTTTCTGTACATTACTGTATATGTATGTATTTTGCAGGAAAATCACGAAAACATCATAAATAGAAATGAATGATGAATTTATTTACATTTGCCAAAACCTTATACATATACCATATCTTTATCGAAAGTAAACATTGACACCCTGAACATCGCAAAAACGATCGCATCGAAGCTTAAGATTCTATGTTGTGTATTTCATAAGTGTATTATTTAAATGTATTTCGTACAAATGATTCTAGATTTTTAATAGCCATAATAAATTAATGCAAGGTTGACCTAAAGCAGAAATGCCACCTTGTTAAGATGCAACTTACTGACATTTAAGTCACGGCCATCTTTTTCACTCCAATCTTATCTCAAATAGGTATTATAACTTGTGCGCATGAAGAGATACATTATGAGATCAATTTAAATTGACCCATGAATTATTAATACTTATATCAATGCTTAGAGCAATAATAATATAAAATATATATATTTCTGAAGGACCTAAAAAGTTATTATTTGATTAATAATCAATAAATAATAATGATAATAAATAAGTAATGTAGTCACATTATTTTAATTTCAATACTTTTATCTTTTGTTCCTGTTGCATGTCGTAGAAAGATATATTATAGTATATCTTGTATAGTTTGTAATCACTGAACCATTAAGATCAACGAAACACATAGAATGAAAATCACATGTCATTTTAAACCTATCAAAGGAATCTTGAAAAGCAACTTAATACTTTTATGCCTTAAAAATAATATAACAGACATGTGCAATTATAAACATCTCTACTGAATGCTATCTATTTTATTTAACCGCGAACTTTCTCGTATTGTTTCATAAAACAATAGGGAGAGTTCGTTATGATTGTTTACAGAATTAGCGATGACAATCGTCATCTATCGTTATTGTCTTTTTTGATGGTTGAAATATAAATACGTGGCTAATTTGTATCAAATTAGACTACTTTTTACGTTCATTTAACCAAATGAGCATTAACCAAAACAGATTAAAAAAAATATTGCACCTCTTTTCGCATCTTATACCTAATTAAACAACTTAGTATTAATTTAAAACGACGGTTAGTTATTTGAGGATGTTGTCAAAAGATTTAAATAAATACTAGTTGTTATTGTAGAGCAAACTGTTAAAACTCAAAAAAGATAAGATTAAATGTCCTTGACAATTTTTGGAATGGTAAAAACTAATTAAGTATTCCATTTTAGATACGAGTACTTTACGTAAAAAACTTTTGCTACCCAACATCATAATAAATACATTACATTTTCATAAATTTTCATGTAAAACCTACGTAAATGTAGTTAGTAAATCATTTTCCTTGTCTAAAAATAAAAACAAAGGAGACATTTATATTTTCTACTACATTTCGCACAATATCTCGACGACGAGGTTTATTAGAGCAATTTCAGTTCCCACCATTGTGGGGTGTTTTGCTGCTCGTTTAGAAATTCAGTTTCTAGACTCTTGCGCAGACGATAATTTCTCTAAGAGAGATTGTCTCCTTCATAATTTATTACTAACCACACTGAAGACAGAAACACCTAGAAATATCATTTTAATCTAACTTTTCTTCTTAGTTTTTTTAATTCATGCCAGTAAAAAGAAGATTCAATACTAAACAAACCCAGGTGATCTTCTATATTTTGTACGTTACAAAAGCAAGATTATAGCTACTACCAATAGCTCTAGTGATATGGGCTTTGTTCGTTGGTAATTAGTAACAAATGCAGTAGAAGACAATTGTTACATTGTAATCTATTAGCACAATTCAGTAGTTTCGGACTAATATTCAAGTTTCAAGGATAAAAAACAAATGTAACCCACATTCGCTTCCACTTCAATTAAAGTATAATCGACTTCGTAAATTTTTCACAAAAATATGTGTAATGACTGGAAACCTTTCGGAAAACCTGGAAACTTTTGAAAAGATACAAGTGGGTAACAAAATTCACCACCACTTTTTTGGAATGGGCTAATTATATTATTGGACTAAGCCAAGAGTGGCTGACATAGATCCGAGGTCATTAGGAATCACAAATTTTATCATTGAAGTATACCTAGTATGTAGGATTTTAAAAAATTGTTAAATGATACTTATACCTTTTTATATCAAACTAAGCACAAATCAAATTATCATCAACTGTACGAGCATTTCTTGCGTCTGATCACAAAAAACCGTGTTGAATCGATGTTATAGAACATAGGAAACAGCAGTTTCCTTGCTATCGAACTGGCTGAGAACTGATACATTGTTCGCCCCTGGGAATCGAACTGTTGACATATCGTTTGGGTAACCTATCTGGGACAAAGGTATCGCTGGTTTTTAGGAACCTGGGTTATGAGAACTAATCTGATCTTAACAAAGTGTACATTAACTTATTACTCAATGCTACTAATAAGTGTTGTTTTAATAAGAAACTATAGAGCTATAGTTTAATATTTCCTGATTAAATTGTGCTAGATGTAAAAGCACAATTATGTAAAAAAAAAATTCTACTTGGTGTTGGTACTGAACAAACGTTTTTTTTTTCTTTTCTTTTTATTACATATGAAAAAATTAATTATCTTGTTTTAAAGTCCTTGTATAGAGAACGAGCCTATAAATTGAACTTATACTAACTACATACAACTAATATTAAGGAAAAGAAACAATTTATAGGTAATAGACATTTACAAAGTAACACAAATAACACATATCTAAGTTGTATAAAGACATGACATGTAAAATCAAGGCGTTGAACCTTATAAAGTTATACCACACGTTACAACTAGAGCAACACTTCCGCACCACTTTGTCATAACAGACCCATAACTATTGCGTAAGCCTCCATAGTTTTCTCATAAGTTTAATGTGCTTCCGTCACGCACATTGCCTAGATTGTGGATCAATTTACTTAATATTAAGTTATTAGATTAATGTTTTTATCAAGATTAATGCACCATGATGGTATGTTAACAGGCTATAATGGTTTTAGTGAAATGACAGGATAATATATTATTTACTAGCGGACCTAGCGAACTTTGTTTCACCCCCAGCCCCGTCCCGCCCAGCTCTGTAATTCTAAACGTTAAGCGCTCGCAGTGAACATTGTTTTACCCAGCCCCGGCCCCGTCGAAAGGCATAAAACGTATCCTTTGTCCTTCTTTCTCCTTTCAAGCTTCCTTTCCACCAATTTTCAGCCAAATCGGTTTAGTCGTTCTTGAGTTATAAATAATGTAGCTAACACGACTTTCTTTTATATTATAGATTTTAATCATGTTAAATATTGCACGGATTTCTATTGGTTCCATAGAAAAGACATCAACGCGTTTGCACCGGAACATTCATTTTGATGCGAGTGGCATTTACAGTGACTAATTTCCTTTTTTCTTCATTATCATTCTCATTCCTTTGCAATAAGGAATAAAAATAAATGATTTTGCTTAAATCTCTATTACTATCCCTGCCTGTCTATGTTGTTTCGTGATGAATAAATTAAAGAGTACGTGAAAATATACAATTTCAGTTATATTTTATTTTATTTTTTACATATCACAGTTACAAAGCTATGTATTGTTAGTTATAATCTTTACAAAATTTATAGCTTAATAATTGCCAAGACTATTATTTATTTTTTGGTAGAAATCATAGTATATGCTTTTTCCATGATCCTAATACAACATTTTGAAGAGTTAGAGTGCCCGTCGATACTTTTTATATTAGTAGAAAATACACCGCCTTACCACAAATAAATAAACAGTGGTCCAAACCATGTCTACTTATTCATTTGAGTTAATGCCTTTAGTGTTTACCTCTTTAATCATCTGAACTGTATAAAGCCGTACAACTTTTAAGTGTTGTTCTTCACGTGGATATCTTAACGGCGCCAAGCGCGATCCGTCATGCGAGGTGCGATGATATCGGCGCGTGCGCAGCGGTTGCGCAACAACGGAACCGCGGAACGGTGTGAATGATGCACACCGAGAGCAAGGAAATGATTTCTGCAACTAACCGCAGAAACAGTTTTTGTTATCAAGCGTTTTCTTGGACGGTATTTCTGTTGCTGTTGCAGATAATCATAGTATCTGTTGCACCATCTAACTTTCACTACAATGGACGTCAAATAACTGAAAAACTCCTTACAAATGATAGTTAAAGTTTTATAAATCACTAGCTTTTGCCAGCGACTTCGTCCGCGTGGAATAGTGACTTCTTTCTCCCGTTTTTTACACATTTACCACTATATCTTTGCTCCTATTGGTCGTAGCGTGATGTTAAATAGCCTATAGCCTTCCTCGATAACTGGACTATCCAACACAAAAAGAATTATTCAATTCGAACCAGTAGTTTCGGAGATTAGCGCGTTCAAACAAACAAACAAACAAACTCTTCAGCTTTATAATATTAATATAGATGATAGTGCAAAGCGGCAAAATAAGCGTCGGTATATCTAGCGTTGCTCTTAAACGTGGGAAAATTATTAACTCTAATATATACTTTAATGAACGGATATTCTCGATCGACTGCTATTTGTAATCGCTAAAGATACTTAAGTAATTTTACTGTAAATAGATGTGGTTGAAAAGCTCTTAGTCTAGTAAAGTAATAATGAGGTGGTGTGGAGGTGCTCGCGGTGCAGTGGTGGCAGCGCTTTGGTAGTGATACCGAAGTTAAGCAACTTACGGCGCGGTTGGTGTTTGGATGGGTGACCATTCCGAATATATAATTGACGTATATCACTAGCATCTCCGTGCTTTTGAAGGCACTTTAAGCGGTTGGTCCCGGCTAATAGCATTAAGCCTAGTCAGTGGCACCTATGGGCGGCTTGATAAAATCTGAAAGCAGGGTTGGTCGCCTACCTTGCAAACACCCATCCGCAAATCTGCATTGAGCCTGCGTGGTGTAGTATGGCTCATACTACCTACCTTATACTTGAGGTAAGGCCTCTAAAAAAAATTAATTATATGAGTTACAGTTAAACTGACAAGCTTACAACAACTTATTATATTCAGAGATCATTCCGCGTTTAATTGTCCATCTCTCAGTGTATCACCAGCCCACAGCATCTCTAGTGAAAGCGTATTACACATATTATCTAATGGCGCGACAGTTTTTGCCACCGTTCCAACAAATCTATTATCTGCTGTACTGTCGTAATATTTATTATTTGCACACGTGAGCTTGTTAAGTTGACTCTTGGTTAACGTTGTTACGCACCTACCAGATTTTGCACACATGACATGACTTGACTTTCTTAAAAAGCATAGTGCACGTATTCGTCTAGCTAGGTAGATAGACACATTATCAAATAGAAAAGTTTAACATTTTTTAAATATATTTAAGGCTTATTTGCATGCTGAAATTTATTACAAATACTAAAAAAAATGCTATACTATAAATCTTAATAAACAAATCTCTACGCGCTAAGTTACTCTATCAGAACTTAATCGAACATTAAAAGAATCATAGTCTGTAAGATAATGAATAAAGACACGAAGTCATGTACTCGTACATTCAAAAGCAGTATTTTCCCAAAGCTTCTCTCATTTTGAAACTAGCGTGAGTTGCACCAAGCAACTTTAACCGCGACTCTAACTTGTTACTTGTGCGTCAGAATCAACACTATATAACATCATTTATTTATCACTTATATCGGCACTTAAGAGAAACTATCATAATACTTTACATTTATATTTCATTTCATTCAGTCACGTGCATCAAGGATTAACATAACTGTCTTTACCATTACCAAAAGCTTTATCAAACACGTATAAGTACATATATAAACACACCTTTTTGTAGTGTAACTAGTATAAGCCGCAAATGCGGTAATTGGCACATGTTTCAGAAAAAATACACTTATTCAATATTGCTCTAACTAAACGATGACTATAACTTAAAGAGAGAATACAGCACAACCCATCCTAGGCACCCTAGCTCTCACCCGATATCTAGCTAGTGCTTTCCCCCGGCTCTCGCTGCTAATAGCTATAATGTGGGAAGTGATGAGCTCTCACGAGACAAAGAATTATACTTCGTCGTTGCGATTAGAAAACTATTTCGTAATTACAGTTTAAAAAAAGAAGGAAATATGCATGATAAAATTAGGGGACAGTTGACGTTTTATCATTGTCTACTAAAGATGGTGGATGGATTGTTAACACGTTCCGGGACACTACTCCAGACACAATAGATGTTTTATTGTTTTCACGCCTGTAGGCGTTCACTGTCCCGGAACGTGTTAAGTTATTTAAAATGAAATCAAATTATTTTAATATAGGGGTATCTTTAGAACACCCATGTGTGTAAAATATTACGAAAAGTAGGTATGTTGTAGGTTTATTCTATTTTTTTTTCTTTGTGTTATTAAGGCGGTGGAATTTCACATATCGTTAACGGCATTGTACCCATTTTATATGAAAATGCTACCCTTTGTACTTTTAATTGTGGAACAAAACTTCCTTGTATAAATATTATAAAAGTTGTATTCCGTGATCAACCTCGATAGTGGTAGCTAGCTAACTAAATATGCAATTAATGAAACTGTTGCAATTATCTGCTTGACTACTTTCTTCCAAGCAATTCCGCCAGTGCTTTCAAAAAGTATTTATAAACCGCACCAGGTAAGTAAGAGTCATTTTATAACATAATAAACTTATTTAAAGCTTAACTTTCATAGTGAAAGTCCATATAGTAATAAACATCTTGCAAGTATGGAAAATTCATCTGCATAAAAAAACATCGCTTACATACGTACTACTGAGTTAAATGCATTATTGATTTAACATGTGCTTAGTGAAACTATGAGAAAGCTACTCGAATCGCGAAAATTTTTAAACTTTGAAGTAACATATGTTTCAAGAAACAATTAGGCACAAGGGCTTATTATAATAGCTGAATAGTATTGACCTTTGGCTTTCAGGAAATGCCATTTTCTTCACTAACTATCACCCCCTGTAGAACAAACTCATACGATTTTTCAGGCAGGGACGCAGAAATAAAAAGAATGTGATTTAGCTAAAGTGTTGAAATTACTCTCTCTAATCATTTTTTTTACAACCAGGTCGAATGGTATTATTCTAACAATATATTAAAGAAGTCATTCCAGTGGAAAATATGACAAACAGTCATATGAACAGTATTTTTAACGTAATACACACATTTTGCTCTTTAGCCTTAAGATTCTGAATAGTGTAAGGCTACTGGTAAGTTAGGACGTTATGAAATTGTATAAAAAATATCAGGATCGACTTTTGAAATGCAAAACTTTCACTAGAAACAACAATGAGGTGCCAATTCCTCCACAACTAAGACCTAGGGGCCGAACCCGCAAATCGTTTCCCGAGCTGTGTAGTAAAACAAAACCTAGGGGGTTTAATGACGATGTTGGCTCGACAAAACTCTACTCATTATGCCGAACCTCAGTTCTAAGCCTCTTAGAGATAAATAACCATTTACTACTAAATTATATACCATAATAGAAGAAGATAAGAAGATATAAAATTGCTTAATGTTTGATTAAATTTCTTTTAAATCCAAATCAAATGACTGTTTCCAGCATCTGAAAACAGCATGAAAGCGATCGCTCATAGATATCAAGAGTGTCTGAGTTATTCTAATTGACTTATGTAATTGTTTCGAGCAAAAAAGTCATTCGTCTTTTTTGAAAGGTAGAATATTGCATCAAGTTTATTTTAACAATAAGTCATGGGCTGGTATCACATTATTATGTCACTTTACATATACAAAATAAGTTAATATTGTATTATATAAATTAATATGCACTAGAAAAATAAAAAACCTTAAAAATATTTTTCTACACCTAAAACTCGAAAATTGATCACTGTGCCCCTTAAATGTAAGTTTTAAAAATAACTTTATTTAACTCAATTTCATTATTTTTAAAAAGAATATAAAACGCATACTTGTTTTTGAGATTTACGCGAATACTACACATTTAAGAAAACACATAGAAATTAGAAAACATCCAAATTTCAACGGAGAAGATAGTTGGAAAATTCCTCCAGCGTGGGATCCGGTTCTATCGAAGACCCAAGCCAGACCACTCACTGCAAGATCTTAAGACACTGTAAGCTCTTTCTGCGTAGATAGGAACGTTAATTAATATTTAATGAGTGATGGTACTTCAATATTTTTTCAAAACTATGTAAATGACAAATAACATCTTAGTCTACCCCGTGACCACAAGCGCTGTAAAGTGTTCGAAACATCGGAATGAAAAATCTAATAAATTATCGCATAATATCCGTAAAATGTGCTTTATTAAAAGATAAAACGCATTATTTGTACTTCCTGTATCAAATAAAGAACTTTAACGCCAAATATTCATTGTGTGCTCCAAAAATATGTATATATTTATTAAAATATTACAGTCACGAATTTTAATTCCCCTTACATCACAAAACAAAAAACAAAACCCGTATTCAGTCATTTTCAATGTGCAGTCATTCACTTACATAATTTCCAATTTACATGGAAATGAACAGAACAGACTCGTTAAAAGTCAAAAGAACATAATAATGACCAATATGACCACGCTATTGTGTTAACTTTCTCTGACCAAGCAAAAATTTTACGTCAGATGACGTAACTTACAAGTTGTTAAAACTCGATCTAGATGTGAAACGGATGTAAAATTCTAGTTGGTCAGAACCATTTCAGAACCAGTCATTTATTAAAACGTATAAACTCTACCCACCACTAGATTGTGCGTGAGAAAACAGTGAAAACGAAGGTTTTATTCATAGATGTTCCAATCAAAATGCCAGCAAACAAAGTCACTAAATTATTTTGATATTAATTAATAACAAAATTCGACAACTAACAAACTTAAGTAACGTTTCGTAACAACTTCAAATAAAGACTTGAAAGTGTCATTAGGGAATACTGCTGGTTATGATATAAAGAATAAAATAAGCTGTAGGTAAACAAATAATGTTGAAATAACTTATCAAAACGTATCATATTAAGAATATGTCATGTTGTGGAAGAGATCGCTAATAGCGATAAGACCGCCTAAATTGTACATTTCCTTTAAACAAACTTGTAAATTCAATACCTAATGTTGTGTGCGTGCAATAAAGAGTTATCTATATATATATTAATAAATTACATTTGTTACAGAAGAGTGTCCAGTGTAAAAAAGCGTGTTTTGTACTGTTATTAATGATACTTTCCAAGTAAATATTTAATTATTGTATGCGAGAATCTTCTGACATTATTTGTCAGAAGAAAAATAATTATTTGTAGGTGAACTTAATTCCAAGAAGGTAGGTACTATATCTAACTTATATGCATAGATTCATATTCCCCTCACAAACATCGCGCTAGAAATAAATCTAAACCGTTTTTTAATTTATCACCCATCCGCATTTATCACACTAGGCAACGCTAATTGTGCAAAATAACGCAAAGTGGTGTTTCATAATCAATAGTTATAGTCATAGCTATAGTGTGTCGCGGACGAGGAAGAGTCCACCGCACGCAACGCGCATGCGCTAGCACGCTTCACTTGCTTCAGTATTGTTATTTTCTGCTTCACACTTGGGGGAATTGGAGTCGATTACACCGAAACCAGCACTTACTATGTGTTATTACTCAAACCAATTATATTAATCTGAATTCAATCGTGTTAGTTACATTGAGATAATATTATCACCGTCAACTCTGGCCGTATTCATTAAAGGCCTATAGGATCTTTGATGATAAATCAGAATTCATGTAAGTTTACAGCAAATTGCGCAATTCAGAACTGGCATTTCAAGAGTTTTTGTCACTTGAAGAATACTTTTCCAGACACTTTTATTTTCGTAGAAATTAGGTTATACACAACACCCAGTATTCTCATTAAATAAAATTATGAAAATATATAGCGCAACGCGTTCACAAGTAACTATAACTAACTTTAACACAACTTTGGTGCCACCCATCCTAAAGGGTTATCAATCGTATAATTGACAGCTTGATGACTTGCATGCATGATTTCTAGTTCGAGATATTGTTAGCATAAATAACCGATTCATGATCGGTTATTTATGCTAACAATATCTGGTAATGGTGGTTACAGTCCATCTCTTCAAGTAATGTTTCTTAGTTCTTTTAATTTAACTGGTACTATGTGGGCTAAGTAACGGCGCACAGCACATTATAATTATCTGATCGCAAACCTGATAGCTAAGTATATCAGCTTCAGAAACTTCAACTTATTGACTTTTTAACCGTGATCACTGTGAAGGGCCTTTACCATATTTTCTCAATATTTGTCAGTGAAATCTCCTATGCGTCTTGATTTATATTCACAAAAGCTAGTTACCGCATCTTACCTAAGGGATTAGCTTTTACTTGGCAAAGGTACTGTATACAAAATGTCCGTGTTGGCATGCATCAGAGTATGTTTGCAATTAAAACACTTCACATTTAACTAACTTTTCCTACACCGTTACGTAAGTGACTGTATCTTTAGCACGTACACGTTTTCTTCTTTAATGAGTACTGTAATTATTTATTTAATAATAACTAGATGACCCGGTGAACTTCGTACCACTTACTTAGATTTATGTAAAATGTAGTTAAAACTTAAGCCGAACAAAACGAATTAATATGACAAAACTACAGAAAATTCAAGTAAAGCACAAATTGATATAAAAACGGAAATTCGTCACTTCCAAAGGACACGGTCGACCCGCCATACATTGCTTGCCCCAAAAGTAAAAATCCATGCGTCACGACCAAAACTAATTTTATGGGTTCGTTTCTTCGCCTTTTAAAATAATATAAGCCGTAAATAGCGGGGTTTTCACATGAAACGAAATAAAATGTGTGGGGTCAATCTCTTGCACGCTATTTAGAACAGGTCTTTCTAGATCATAGCGCCATCTGTGTCGAAAAACCACCATCTAGGCCACCAAAACTAAAACATAGAAAACTGCCCCGCTATAGGGTGCGTAACGCGTGAAAATTACGATGACGCAAACAATAGCCAACGAAAAGAAGTTCCTTGTCACAGTTTTTTTTTTCAAGTTTTAGGAAGATAACCTCTTCCTCTTCCTTAAAATAGCGATTGCGAGCGCTTACTTATTTAACTAACTGCCAGTTCTATGACACAGTATGACACAATATGCCATTTCGTTAAGCGGTCGTCAGTTTGCTAATAAGTGCTCGAAACCGCTATTTTCTGCCAAACACAACAATTGTTGGGGACAGGAAATTGTATTCAATCGTTGTCCTACTTTTTTTGTAGATTTATATGCCGCTAGATAAAAGCAAAGTAAATTAACAATATTGTATTAAAAATTCAATATATTTTTTGAAAAATGATAAAAATTGACATAGGTCCAGCGTTCGCAGTGGCGTCAAGGGGAATGAGGAAATGGTATCTCGTGCTTGTCATTTGAATAAAAAGATAGCGCTATTTCTGCTTGCATGTATAGAACAGAGATGACACGACGATCAACTGTTGCGTCAAAGTCGTTGCGCGAATCACCATCGTCACAAGTGTGAGAATCACTAAATCAGTGTTTTATGAATGAAAATCTTAATAAAACTGGAAAAAAACGATTGGCCGCCCTAAACATCTTTGGTGTCTAAAGTAATCTTAAAAAGACAACTGGAAGAATTTGCTGCTTGTAAGAAAGAATACAGACAAATGAAAAAAATGGACCTTTCTTTGCCTGAACATAACACCGATAAAAACTAAAAAAAAATCATTTGATTCATAGCTGAGATCTCACTTATGTGGTCAAAATGTATATTCTTATAATCCCCTGTTCCTCAAATCTGTATAGCTTGAGCAAATCAAGATCAAAAAAGTCGAAATAGGTCAAATAAAGTGTTTTTAGATATTTCGTTATTCTGATCTAAATAACAAACATTTTGAAATCATTTTAACATGTATATGTGTAGAATTCATAAATATAAGTCTAATAATTTGAAAACTACATAGAAAATACGAAAAAAAAGGGGCCCACTTCTGAGGCAATTATTATCGAGCAAAGTAATTACAATCGTGTTTCCAACGACTATCCAGCTTTCTAGTAATCTTCTTCTATAACATATATAGATTCGAGATTTAAATAATTAGTGTTTCCATGTTTAAACTCAATCGAAACATCGTAAAAATGGAATATCTGGGCCTTAAAATGCATTGTCCCTTTTGTAATAAGTGGATGGAACGGCAGAACAAAAATAATAAGAGTCTTATTACAATGTTGGCAGTATTTGCAGAACGTATACCTGCCTGTCATTAATTTGGTAAGATTGGCACCCGTCAAACATGTCAAACAACGTCAAACATAACCCATTCATTATTTTTATATTTTAAAATTTAAATACATGATGTTATGAGCAAATTTGATATTATGTTGTCGATTCAAAAGTCTTGTTTTAATGCGTTCTTCAATTCGAGTGGAACCGAGACTACAAATACCGTCAAATGTTTGACAGAAAGTAAGTGGTCAACTTTTATAAGGGAAAATGGAATTGTCGTTTTACTCTATCTTTCTCGCAATTTTTCCTTATTTGCTCACCGTTTAGACCTACCCTGGCCTACGACAAACATTTTAAAACCAAAATCAGCTCAATCGGCCCAGCCGTTCTGGAGTTTTAATCAGACTAACGAACATCAATTCATTTTTATTTATATAGATAAAATTTAAATACATGATGTTATGAGCAAATTTGATATTATGTTGTCGATTCAAAAGTCTTGTTTTAATGCGTTCTTCAATTCGAGTGGAACCGAGACTACAAATACCGTCAAATGTTTGACAGAAAGTAAGTGGTCAACTTTTATAAGGGAAAATGGAATTGTCGTTTTACTCTATCTTTCTCGCAATTTTTCCTTATTTGCTCACCGTTTAGACCTACCCTGACCTACGACAAACATTTTAAAACCAAAATCAGCTCAATCGGCCCAGCCGTTCTGGAGTTTTAATCAGACTAACGAACATCAATTCATTTTTATTTATATAGATAGATAATAACCCAGTATTTTTAACACACATCTTGCAATAGATCTACACGACCCGGGGGTTGTCCTTGGGTGCACTTGCCTAATGCATACAGGGATAATCGTCGGCTCGTGTCACACTACACTTAGATTAATGTTGTCAAACGGGCCTCTGTGTGTTGGCTTCGGCCCCATGTACGCCTTCCAAAGGCCCGGGACCCTGTGGTCCCGAGATAGGAAAATGACCAAAATAATAATAATGTCTATAATTTGGCTGCTGAATCTCCCCTTTTAGAGGTTTGAAACCTCTTACAATTCTAATAATCCAAAACCTTTCTAAACGGTGCAATCAAGTTAATGAAATATCTAAGCATCTAATGTCACGTAATTTCCTCTGGTTATTTTGTCAAAGTGATATTGTTTTCAATAGCTTCACGCAAGAAATAAAAATTTGTAATGGCCACCGCAATAGTGATATAACATCGTGGTGAAACAATTTAATAAGTCAAGCTGACCGTGAAAACGTGTTGCAAAGAAAATAAAGTAGAGTAACAAGCATCAATAATAAGAAATAAAGTATTGCGCAGGGGATTGTTTTTTTTTTTTAAATTTAATCTTAAAAATAGCAGGACAACTGTACGAATAAATAAATTCATAATTTGGAGTATTCGCCACTGTTTCACATTGGGGAATAATAAAACGAGCGAATAAAAAATAACTTGGCGACTGATGATGACATACTGTTTTAATCACTTGAGCGGTATGAATTTGAGTAAGCGAATAATTAACTAAACTAACGACGAATATTGATTAATAATAAAATCCAGAACGAGCTTACAACAAGTGGGCTTTGTTAAATCCATTTCAGATATAAAAATACTATCCGGGCGACTAAATTACTAACTGAGCGACTAGAAATACAGAGGGGGCAGCTTTAATATTAAGATATTTTCGATTTTTCCAATTGAGGTTTTACATAACGAACTACAAAAAAGTACACTCTGAGCAAAGTTTGTGAGCTGCTGTATTAATGATTGTTGGTTACTGATATTCTATTTGAGGTCTTATGTTTTATGTTTTATGCAAACTATAAAATGATTATTATTAACAACACCACCACTGGTAGCAAAAATGATACCTATTGGACAAAAATGAAAACGAGGCCGGGCTAGCACTTATCTACTATAGTGACGATGAGTAGTAGAGCTCCTCAACCTTCATACCAATTAATGTTCCATATAGTATTGATAAGAAAAACTCTTTTTTTATTGACTGAAGCGTCTTTTTTTAGGGCTTCGTAGTCTAACGGAACCCTTATAGTCTCGCCATGTCCGTCTGTCCGCAGTTCAGCGCAGTTAGGTGTTAGAAAACTGTAATTTTAACTCCTCGACAAAATGGTAAAATAAGATTTTGAGAAATATTTTTGTAATATACCTGAGTAAACATACATAAAATAAGCAAAATAATTGTCATGTAAATTTTTGCACAATTTAAATGCTTACATACATAGTATAAACGGAACCCTTCGTGCGCGAATCCGACTCGCAATTGGTCGGTTTATTATTATTTGATTTAAGTAAACGCAAATTGATTATTATTACTTTTTCGTAATACATTGTTTAATTTAATTACCTATAAGAATATTTAGTGTATCTTCAAATAGTAATTTCATAAGATGATTTTTTATTTAAATGTGGCCTCATAATACGCTACTTCGATTAGTATTTTTCAAAGCAGTTTTTGCATTGGAAACACTTCATATAAGATTAAATACCGCTCAGTTTGTAAAATCCATTTGCAAAATATTGAAAAAAAATGCAGAACGTAATGTTGACACTTAATCAAAAATTGGGTCGCTCATATATTATGAAGCTTCTCATTTTGTATTTAAAGTAACTCAAATTATTCTTTGTTAGTTGCTGATCTGTTGATTTCTCGTCACTCGCACTCAGTCGCTCACTTAGTAATTCTATAACCCAAATTAAGTATTTTTGACACTTATAACATTAACTTATAGTCGCTCGTTTAAATACTACCCTTTCACATTAAACTTTTCTAATGTGACTAAACACTGAAACGTTACAAAAGCTGAAGTAGGTAAATCAAAAAGATATCCACTAGAAAAACAAACAACAAGAAAATTAAACCGCATTTAGCTTCTATTTAAGAATAATTCAGTCTGAGAGAAAGCCCACTATAAAACTGGAATTAGCAATCTACTGATTGCGGTTGCTATCAACTTCTAAGTGCTTTTTGCGGCTTAAATTTCAAAAGATTACCAAATGTCAATAAGACGGTAAAAGGAAATTAGTAATTTCGTATCGTGCGATTACAAAAATAGTACTCGTACAACAATCGTTCATTCGTTTTTGCTTATCGGCCAGAATCAAACAGGTGGATAAATAATTATAAACGATGTGACGTTGTGATATTTCTTTTAAGGTGTTTTGCATTGGTAGTTGTATTTTTCTAGAATTATCTCGTATGAAAAATTAAAATGATAAAAATCGTGATAAAAAATAAATAAATATCATTCGAGTTTTTGACCCACAGATTTTTATTTATTTAGCTCTTTTAAATAACTATTGATCAAAGTAAGTAACGATTAAAACGTTTTGGTAAAATAAAATTCATTCAATACAATTAAGTTAAGTAGGCACAAAGTCTGTGTCACTTCTGCGGTTTCATATTCAAAATTCAAAATTTATGGAATACGTCAGTCTGTTGACAGTTCACGTCCAAAAAATGCGCACATTTTTTGCTTGGCATAGCGTCTCTATTACGTAGTAGTAACAGCTCACTGCTATTGATGTATGAATAGCTCGAAAACCAATCATGGATGACAGACGGTTGATTGAACTAATAAAATATATGGCGAACTTAGCTATAAATTACTTGAAAAACAAAAGATTGATACTCACGTTTTCTCAGTTATACAAAGTGAATTTTAAAACCGAAAGAAAACCTTCAAGGAGGTACCTCATTTATAATTGTCTGCTTATTAATAAGTACTTACTACTTACTCAAATGTTTTTAATGAGCTCTAAAAAATATACAATACTTATTTACCAAAAAAAATCGAAGTACCCTACCAAAATAAAATCTATAGACAAGGTTCGACAGACACAAATATAAATACCTACATTATTTTTAATTAAAAAAATAGTATCAGTCAAGTACATTTCTAGTTTTCTCTCTATTCATAGGTGGTAGTTACGAACAAAAGATATATCCATAAACTTATTAATTTTCATAGCTTTTCCGTTTCTTACTGCATGTGAAGTGAAAGTAATGTTATGAATGTTAAGTAACCTTTTGACAACGCAATAACCTCCTTAACTTAAGAAGACAATCACTTAACCTACCTATGCAGTTTCTTAAAGATGCTTACGTACTTATGTACGAATGAGATATAAGTGTCTTATTGGTATTTCCTACAAGCGCGTAGGCACAGCAAATATGATTTCTCTATGTTGCAATAGTCTAAATGTTAGCATTTATCGATAATTATGATTTTCAATTTTCATCACATTTTCCCAACAAAACAATCTAGTAACGGATGTCACTATATTATTTTAATTTATGTATTATTTTGAGGCAAACAACGAATGCAACCGTATTCTTACAGCATTAATGTTTTATGATTGACTAGCTTTTGCCCGCGACTTCGTTCGCGTGGACTTCAGGTTCGTCCCGTCTAGTCTAGTAATAAGTAAGCGCAAAAAATGTGTTTTTTTACGACCTCACATTAGAAACCTCAAAAATTGTAGCCTATATGTTATTCTGATGTATAAGCTATATTGTGGTAAAGTTTCATTCAAATCCATTCAGTAGTTTTTACGTGAAAGAGTAACAAACATCCATACATCCATACATCCATACATCCATACTTACAAACTTTCGCCTTTATAATAGTAGTAGGATGATAATTGCACATTTTTGTAAGTAGGTACCTAGCTAACTCAGAAAAGAACATATAAAGTTAGAATCTAGTGCCTTCTCCACAATAGTAGAGATAGCAGGGCCAGTCAAAGTAGCATCCCGAACATTTTATTTTCGTCAAACTTCGTAATCGTTTTGAGATTTGTAACTTTGGCTACGGCCCCAAATTCACTACCCAACATTTAAACAACTTTATAGAAAGACACAATTTTATACTTTCCACAATGCCATGCGGATTTCGCATAGTAAATTATGTTTCAGAAAACGTCAAAACTTCCACAACAACCAGTTCTGGTTCCGATGCCATATCTCTCGCGCACACTAGAAGTGAATACAGTGTACTCATTTCAATACATTACTTGCGGATTAGACATGAGCGTTCAATAGACGGACTAGTTAAATCAACCGTCGACGCGACGTCAACGGTTGGACGGTCGACCGTTCCCTGATAGACTAGTCGAATTCATAGACTGTTAAACGAGTAGACTTCGTTTCGTAGTTCGTTCGTATCAACGCGCGACGCAACAGTCGACACGCGACGTCAACGCTTATTAACGTAGCCGAATAATACAACTCGTTTAAACAATCTAAAATAAACTTTAAGGCAAAGGCAATAAGTAAGAAAGTTATTATGAAAAAAAAAACTCGTTTTCGTCTCGTTTCGTCGTTTGCTGCTGTAGTTGATTACGTCGAAACAATCTAAAGTGAACCTTATTTTTTACGTATTAGGAACGTTATTATTACAACAAACGCGCTTGAGAGATAAGCCGTTTTGACTCGCGTTAAATGTAATCTAAGAGGGACGTAAGATAGGGTATTGTGGTAGTTACGAAAGAGAGAGAATGACGTGGCTGAATGCAGATGTGTGCATCTGTGTGTTGATTTATGTGAGCTCTTTTCACTGGGCGTAGAAAAATACAAATACTAAATTTGTTTGTTTACTTTGATCTTTCGGCTTTCGCGTCGCGCTGCATTTTGCATAGTTGTGAATTAGTAAAACTTCGTGTTTTAATGTTGTGTTTATTGTACTTATGGTTAGGAAATATGTAAATAAAGATAGTTAAAAGTAAATAAATAAATAAATAAATAAATATTGGACACCAATCACATACATTGCTCTGATCGTATCGTGTAGTGTAGACAATACAAACTAAAGTATTTGAATGTAATGGCGGGAAAAATTGAGTTGTGGCATCATTTTGGAAAAGAAGACGCAAAAGCCTATTCAGTCAGTCCTAAGCCTGAAAAAGTATAAACGGAAGATTATTTAATTTTATACTAATTTTTTCTTAAGATTTATAATATACATACATACGCTAAACTTACGTACCTCCTTCCTATACTGTAATTCTAAAATAACGCGTCGGTCGTCGATCGTCTATCTCGTCTAGACAGTTAATAAGTTCATGCAGTCGAGAAGTTAACTAGTCGACGAATTCAACTAGTCGATCGACTAGTCGATAGACGAAATTCAACGGTCTAGTTTCGTCGACGAGAAAACCGTCGACGACCCATGTCTATTGCGGATTATCAATGCCATATGCAGAAGTCAGGTCAACAATAAGTTAAATGGATAATTAATTATAAGATAATTTTTTGTATATGTAGAGCAGAAGACTTAAAATCTTTAACAAACTGTTTAATTGATCTGTTTATTCATGAAATTGACAAGCAATGGTTTAAGCCGCGTTGAAAGGTATCCACATCTATTTATAAAAGAAAGACACTATTAATACCTCAAGAACGGCTTATAACTGATTTGGCTGAAAATTGGTGGTAAGGTAGCTTAGAATCAGAAGACGGTCATAGGATACTTTTTATATATCGAGGCCGGGTCGAAACGAAGTTCGCTCGGACTGCTAGTATCTTATAGAAACTCATGGAGCTTATCATATAATTAATGATTAAACGAACTTACCTGTACGTGAAGTTCTATCTTAATTATACGAAGGCTTCGTCTGAAGAGATTAGAATACTTTGTAGTATGTGTACTGTGCGGCCATTCATACACTATAGTTGAGAAATACAAAATAAAATAAAACCAAAACATCGATTATTAATCGATATAGGTAATTTGTAATCCCCGTGTGGCAACCCCGTAGTCGCCATCTTCATTTAGTTCAGAGAATGTGATTTTTATTTCTATCAAATTTTACAGGAAGGGTTAGGGTCGGGAGGGAGCTAATCTCTTCAGACGAAGCCTTCGTATAATTAAGATAGAACTTCACGTACAGGTAAGTTCGTTTAATCATTAATTATACTTTGCTTCGTCTTCGAGATTAGAATACTTTGTAGATCTTTAGAGATGTAAAATTTGAATAAGAAATAAATATGTACAATAGTAACGATTATATTTATTATCATTAGATAATTTTTTGTTCAAAGAAATATAAAAATAAATGTTTCATTCCATGAACACATAATTGCTTGTATGAAACAGAAACGTTAACAACTTAATTTGAAATAAATATTGCAATAATTGTAAATTATATTACACAACCATTGGTACAATGTTAAATTGCAGTTTTATTTAAGAATTTCTTCGATTTAAAATCGACATTGCGAAGCTATCACTATTTTCTGTGATAACAGATTTTTGATAAAATCTGGCAAAAACACAGGATGATTCGGACCAGCCAGCGGTTTTTCTAATTATGTCTAGATTTACACCGCTCAAGTGAGCGGTCGACGTAGAAGCATGTCGGGTAGAATGAGCTGTAAAAATACTTGTATTTATACCGCTTTTATGTAAAACCTCCTTTATCCAACGACTGATTGATTGTGAGCATACTGCTTTAAATGGTTTCTTAAAGCTTATAAAAAATTGATCATCATTTCGTATACTACGTGTTTTTTCCCTATAATCCAATAATGCAATTGCTGGACATATTTTAGGGTTTGGCTCGAAAAAGGGCAATATTAAAGAAGGTTGAAGTGAGCGTACTCGCGAAGTTTTAATTAAATCTGTAATTTTAATAATGATTTTTTCACCTGTAATTACTTCAATATTTTGAACCCTTATTTTACTTAAGGTTTGCACGCGATGTGCTGTTACGAGGGCTAATAAGGTCACGACTTTTTTTGTTAGAGTTTCTAAGCTTAATTCATTATGTGGATACCAGTTCTCTAAAAAATTTAAGACAGTCGTTGGATTCCAGGTTACATTATATTTAGGTAAAGGCGGTCGTAAACGATAGAATCCTTTAAAGAGTCTAGTTACTCTATCATCACTTCCTATTTTTGTATTAACAATCAAAGATAGTGCAGATCTATAACTATTTAACGAACCATACTGAAGCCCAGTGTTAAACATTTCAGTCAGAAAAAGTATTACTTGGGGTATCGATGCTTCGTACGTGTCAATTTTATGAATTTTACAAAAATCAAACCATTTTTTAAACGCAACACCATATTGTTTTGCTGAGTTTTCAGACAAGGAAGCACACATAATATCTAAGGCGCTTG
The DNA here is from genome assembly GCA_963584085.1 of Pyrausta aurata. NCBI lineage: Eukaryota > Metazoa > Arthropoda > Insecta > Lepidoptera > Crambidae > Pyrausta > Pyrausta aurata. The sequence goes on along the minus strand of OY757263.1, from coordinate 1,142,921 downwards.
GTGGGATGCTCCGTCGTGAAAGCGCCGTGCGGATAATTTCGCGGCTACTAGGGTGACCTTGTCTTGAAGGCGTCTGTTAGGAACAGATAACAAAACATTTGTATTGGTGCCGAGGATAATCATATCGGTACATAGACTTTTGAAGAAAGGGAACCACGGTTGAGTGGGCCAAAGAGGAACAACCACTATGCCTTCAGCACCATCAGTAATAATTTTACGTACTACTTTTAAGATCACGGATATTGGTGGAAATGCATAAAAGTTTAACTGTCTCCAATTAATCGTAAAAGAATTAACAGCTAAAGCATCAGGGTCTCTGTGCCAAGAAACGTAAGTATTACATTTACTATTCAATCTTGTCGCAAATATATCAATGTCTGGCTCACCAAAATGATTAACCACTTTGCTGAAGGCATGGTCGGTTAGTTCCCACTCAATATCGGGGTGTGAACGACGTGATTCCGCATCTGCAATTTCGTTGTCTTGTGAACTTATATAAGATGCATAAACAAAAATGTTTCTATCTTCGCACCATCTCCATATCTTTTTAGTTACGTCCGTAAGATGAGGAAAACGTACACCGCCCATTTTATTTATGTACGAAATGGCGGTTGTATTGTCAATTCGCAGAAGTATTTGACAATTCTTGTATTCTTTTGCAAAAACCTTTAGACCAAAATATGCAGCCAATAATTCTAGATAATTAATGTGCATATCTTTTTCATTATCATTCCATTGACCATTGGCCCTGTTCTTGCCACATGCTGCCCCCCATCCAGTTTTACTAGCGTCAGAGAAAATCTCTAAGCAATAATAATCATCTCGTATAGGGTTAATAGATTTTTCAATATTTGTTTGCCACCATTTAAAATCTATTTTTAAATAGTCAGGAATAGTCATGTGACTGTCATAATTATTATTAGCGGCTTCTAAAGCAAGGTATTTACAGCGTTCAATATTTTTTGTGTATAACCAACCATACTGGATGGCGGGGCAGGATGAGGCTAGAAGACCTGCCAGTTTGGCAAAATGTCTAATTGTACATCTTTTGAGATTTAAAAAATGTAATATTTCTTGTTTAATGTAAACCCTTTTCTCGCTTGTAAGAGCTATGTGAAAGTTTTTTGTATCAACAATAAAACCTAAGTATTTGCAAGTAGTGTTGGGCGTCAATACGCTTTTTTCGTAATTGATCATAAATCCTAATGACTCCATTTTAAAATGGCTTGTTACTATGAATTTGTTCAAAGATTTAAGATTTAATATAAATCTTTTCTTGCCATTAGGTTTCGGCACTAGAAATATACTTGACAAATATTGCATATCACATGGAGTACATTCTGATATTGCCCCCGAATCAAGAAGCTCATTAATTGCAATTTGAAAATCATGAAACTCGTCTTTAGAACAATTATTTGAAGAAGGTATAAAATTCTGTTTAGGAATTAAATCAAAAGGTATTTTGTATCCTTCCTTAATCCATGACAATATCAAGTTATCACGCGTTATAAGGCGCCATCTATCGTAAAACAGAGACAATCGACCAGCGGCGGGGCGTACCTCGTCTATCTGCGTGTTTGCGTGCGCGCGCGTGAGCGCTGCGGCGGCGCTGGCGGCGGCAGTTGTTGTCTCGCAGGCGGCTGGGGCGGCGGCGGAGGATGTGCTTGGTATTGGCGAGGTTGAAATGTCGCAGGTGCTGACCTCCTCCCTGCTCCCGCTTGTCTCGCCAACGGAAGCGGAGGTTTCCCGTTTAAAGTTCGAGGTTGATTTTTTGTTTGTGAAAAGTTGGCATGTTTTTGCTGTGTTGCCGTCTTCATATCGGCTGCTGATTTATTTATAGCTTTTGCTGATTCCAAGGTTTCTGCTAACTTTTCTCCAAATAGAAAGTTGTCAATCTCGGTTGCATATAAGTGGTCTTTAATATCTTTCTTAATGGTAGAAGTAACAAAACTTCGTCTAGACATAGTCTCAGTATGTTGATAATCACACAATAATCTAACGCCATCTATTAGTAATTTAATTACCTCTGAATCTTTTGATTCACTAGCAAACATCTTTGTCAATGCTTGGCTAATGCATGATATCGCAATTGCTTGTTGATTTTGCTTTGTTTCGATAGCTTTGTCCTTTTTTACGAGGGAATCTGACAGCGCAGCTTTTACCTCGGGGTTAAGGCTTGGTGCACCAACCTTCGTACAGTTTTCTGGTAGATGATATTTTTCGAGCAGTTCCTTTTTCAAATCTTTGGCTAATCCCGTCGTTGCGATATGTTCCCAACGAACGGCTAATTCGGCTTGTATTGGAGTGCCGTATTTTTTATTCTTTGTGTCGTCATCTAACGGAACAGGAGAAGTAGCCGGTACTTCTGATGTTGACGTTGATGGTAAATTTGAAATTATCGGGTTTTGTTCAGTATTATGCAATGTGTCTTGATTTTTTGATTGTTCATCTGTATTTAAAACGACATCTAAGTTTTCGTCGATGATAATGCCATTACGTTCTTCGGATTCCTCCGGTTGGTTGTCTAAAATATAAGAAACAATAATAAGGAAACCTAATAGGTAATATATTGGGTACCTACAAGATTTGTTTTATTGAAATACGTCACAGGCTCTAAAGACCTGTACTCAATCAATGGCAAAAAAGTGAAGGTATCATCCTTATCAGATGAACTCAACACCAGTACGTATATAATTAGATTGTACTAAACTAAAAATAGAAATGATACAAGGCGGTAGTCTTATTAACTACCCTCATGTATTTTTATTGCGAAGGTAACACTCTCAATGGAAGTGTACTCAACGTGTTTGTGGCAAATACCTAGTATCTACCAAATAAAGCTATAGCTATAAATTAGTTACAAGAACTATTAAATACCTTCATGTAATGACACCACTGCAATAGAATCTTCAGAAGATGCACTCGATAATCTTTTCCGTTTACGTTTCACTAACTTCCTTTCCAGCTTCTTTATTTTTCTTAAGATGTAATCATCACTATCACTGTCCTTACTTTTTCGCTTGGGCATATTTATGCACGCGTAATCAAATTGATATTTAAGAAACGGGTCGGAGTGAACGTGACGAACGGCCGGGCACTAGAACACGAATGAAGATGGCGACTACGGGGTTGCCACACGGGGATTACAAATTACCTATATCGATTAATAATCGATGTTTTGGTTTTATTTTATTTTGTATTTCTCAACTATAGTGTATGAATGGCCGCACAGTACACATACTACAAAGTATTCTAATCTCGAAGACGAAGCAAAGTATAATTTAATAGATCTGCTCCGTTTCGGCCAATTAGATTTTGAATATTGTTTGTTCTCGTGTGAAATATGAATGAGTCTGCTGAACATACTTGTATTGCAACCTGCGTGCTTTTGATATTGTCCGCAACCGGTCGCCTGGGAAAGTACCCGATAGCAATCGCCGCTCGCGTGTAATTTTCTATTTCTACAATCGTTAACCGAACTGTGGTTGTTGAAAGTGTATTTGAACATCTGTTTACATAATCGTTGCCCATAAAATAAATGATGTTATGACTTTTGACCAAACAAAGAAACTATGAAGAATAATGAAGATGTTTTACGCGAAAGTTTTGGCGACTAGAAATGACAATCAAAATACGAGTAACAGTCGACGGATGAATATATAAATCAGAGGGGCAATTGTGTAAAGCGATCGTATTCATTTGACAGTTCAAAACGTACGATATGATCTGTCAAACCTTTTGTTCTTTGCCGTTTGACAGACCATACCGTACGTTTTGAACTGTCAAATGAATACGATTGCTTTACACAATTCCATACCTGAACTGCGAGGTCCGGTTATTAAGTTTGATCCCATGCATTTTTTTATTTCGACGACCATTAAAGCATGGAAATAGCTTTATTATTATGCATTGTGAGAAAGTGTCTGAAGAGTCTAAACCCAAATTAGCTATGAACTTGACTTTCTACGTCTGTCAATGGCTTAAGGGTCACAGAATTTGACCCTCAGGCTTTTATAGCTCCTAATGAAGTTAAATTGTGCAATCATTAAATTATACTATTTCTAAAGCCTGACTAAGGTTCTATAAACTTCATCAAATTAGTCAAGGACAGTTTCTTTTTGCTAGCTTTTGGTTTAGCTTATCATGAGAGAATTTAATTCAGATCATTTATTTCTGGCATATCAAACAAAGGTGTAAGTTACATATTATTATAGAAATCAGATGTTAAGAAGTCGTAGGTAGTTCCATAAGTTCTGAAACATAATATCAAAGTTTGGTATGAAATTATCGACTGTTCTGTAGACCCCATTAAATTTTGAATTGTAATGAAAATTACAAAAGCTGATTGCTAGTATTTGTCAGTCACAGGACAGCAACTAAATGCCGGTTAGTCTTCGCAAATTGATTCGTTCCACGACCAATCGATTGATTCACTGAATAGATGTCTTTCCGAGCACCCGGCGTTTGTCAAGAAGGTTGCAACACGGGGGCAGAAGAAGTGGCAGTATTTGAGCGCACGCACACATCCCCCCTTGCTAGTCTCGCGCATGCGCCATGGCAGCTCGACGCGCGCTATCGGCGTTGCGCGCCAAAATCAAAACCGCGTTCTAGTCATTCCAAATTCAAACTCTTCTTTTTAATTCCCCAAGACTGATCGGACGGGAGCATGGAATCTACTCTTCTGACTGACTAGTGACGTGACAGTGACAGTGTATGACGATGACAGTGACGTGACTTGACTTATGGATTGACTGACTTGATTTTTTTGACTTTACGGATTACAGGTTTGTATATGTTTTCAATTTTTACAAAAAAGTCTTAACTGTTAAAGAAAATATAAAAAACAAGGGTTCGGGTAATAACAATGCAAATTATTTTCTCTAATAGTTTCCCTAAAACAATAAATAAGAAGTGAATCTTAATTCACCTTTATAAAATTTTGGGACAAATCCATTCTGCCCTCCAAGAAGCTCTACCTAGAGCACCTAACTAGAAGCGTCAAAAATAATAATACACATGTCAGAATATTACTTCCGTTTAGTAAATACGACGAAAATTACCTCCACCCGCGCAAATATCGCATTGCCCATACAAAACCCCACCCCTCTTCTCACCCCCTCTATGGTTGATTTCTGGGATAAAACCTATCCTTATTCTTTCCAGGGACTCAAACTATCTCTATTACTATTAATATATCACTTTCCATCCGGTGAAATTGTGGCCAAATATCTGCCATTATGATATAAAAAAAATACTTTACTTTACGATAAATAAATAATCACAAAAACTCCTGAACCACGACACCTTTTCCCTAAATACGGATAAAAACTATCACATTCAAAAGTATCGTTAAACGCTATTACCGGACTTATCATGCTGCAAATAAAACCATTGCCAATCAAATAACGCCCAACACTATCAAACAATTTATAACGAATCACGCGCACCATTAGCGAAAGCAAATAAACGCATATCCGACCATTTCTCATACTCTCACCGACGGGGGCAATTAGCTCAATTACCGATGGTTACTCGTTAACCGTCACTTAGGTCATTGTTACCGTCCGTTACGTATGAACTCTCGTAACGTCCGCGCGAAAGCACCACTTTCACTGCGCGGGCGCCGGTCAGCACCCAAGCCTTGATCAATGTTGGCAGTCAAGGGCAAACCGCGATTTAAATTTTAAATAAGAAGTAATTATTTACTTTTTATTTAAATGAGGATTTAAATTATGTATGAAAACTGTTTGTACCCGTCTACGGTGAAGCCAATAGAAGTTTATTGACGAGGATAGTTTATACGATGATAGTTTTACAACTCAACTGTAGCACCGCACAATCGTGTGTGCGGTGCCGATTTCTATAAGAATAATAAATGTATTATGTATTTAATTCAATTAGCTTTCACTGTCAATCAAACTAACGAGCGCTTCCCAAAGAAAAGTTAAGTCAGTGTGAGTCCAAATAATCATTCATGTATCCTGCGTGAATGGGTATTACTTTTTGAAAACTATGTATCTTTCAATGAAGTTAGTTAGTTAGTTAGTTTGGCTGGGGCGTTTTCCGCACTTAGCCTCACGATTGGGCCATTGTACGTATGTCCCTTCTTTTCATTCTAGCCACCCCAGGCTCTCCCAGAAGGCTAGCAATCTGCCTAGATTGCTAAAGGCCTCTGGGAATGTAGCCGGGGATTTGAGAATGTTTGCCCGTTGTTCCACCACACTCACGCACTCCATGAGCACATGCTGTGGTGTTTCTTCTGCCTCCATGCAACCTCTGCATAGGGGACTGTCTGTGACACCTATTGTGAATAGATGTTTGTTTAAGAGACTGTGGCCAGTTATAGTGCTTATAACTATGCGCAATTTGTCTCTTGGTAACCGGATGAGGTTACGGGCAAGCCTTTTCGAAGCTTCCGGAATTGCGTCTTTTGTTTGCCTGCAACCTTCACCATTTCTCCACTCTGCTTGGTGTGCTGCTTCGGTTTCTGCACGTAGCCAAGTTCTTATTTGGGCCTGCGGTATAGGTAGTAATGGTTCCGGGCCATATACCGTTGTCGCTGAGCCCCTCTTGGCTAGTTCGTCGGCTGCGTCGTTGCCTAGTGAATTGCTGTGTCCTTTGATCCATTGCAAGGTTACCTTATTTGTGTTTGCTATAGATTGGAGTGCTTTATGGCACTCCCAAATAAGGACAGATTTGATGTTATTGTTTTGTAGGGCCTGGAGCACCGATGCGCTGTCCGAGACGATTTTAATGTGTTGTTCTTTTACATCTCTGGCTGCAACCGCCTGTGCTGCCCTAGTGATGCCGATACATTCTGCTTGAAAGATTGTGTTTAGTTTGTCTAGAGTTGTTGATATTTTAATGTTTAGGTCATTCGAGAAGACTCCAGCTCCTGTACCCTGTGAGGTTTTGGAACCGTCTGTGTATATCCTAACTTCCTTTATACCTGAGCTGTCTCTAGGCTCTTCAGTGAGTTGGATATTGTATCTTCTGTCGAAGACATGTTGGCTTAGTGTTCTGTCCATGGGTGCGTCCAAAAGCGGTTTTTCTTTCAGGGTCCTATCTAGGATTTTTGAATGTGTAGTCACTGTGTTTTGTTTCCATAGCCCGTTCGCTCTGAGTCTAAGGGCAGCTGCCTTTGCTTCCTCCTGGATTACCAGATGAAGCGGTCTTAAATTCAGGAGAAACTCTAGCGCGACTGATGGAGTGGTTCTCATACATCCTGTGGCTGCGATGCTTGCTAAACGTTGTAGGCTTTGAAGTTTAGATTTGATCGTGGTCAGTTGTGTTCTGGGCCACCATACAACCGCTCCATAGGTAAGCGAAGGCCTGATAACTGATGTGTAAAGCCACAGTGTGATCTTGGGGTTAAGACCCCATTTCTTGCCAACAAGTCGCTTACATTGGTAGAAAGCTATACAGGCCTTCTGCATTTTATCATCGATATGGCTCCCCCAATTCAGTTTACTGTCTAGAGTGATGCCCAGATATTTCACTTGTGATGAGAGAGCTAGTTCGGTGTTAAACAATTTTGGTAGCTGTAGTTCTGGTAACTTCCTTTTGTTGGTGAAAAGGATGAGTTCTGTCTTTTTCGGGTTTACTGACAGCTGGTGCTCGTCACACCATTTTTCTACGATCCGAAAAGCGGCACGCATTATGCCACATAAGAGGTTTTCCGCGTTTCCGTTTATCAGTATGGCTAAGTCATCCGCATATCCAATAGTAGTATATCCTCTTTCATTTAGTGTACTCAAGAGGCTATCTACTACTATGTTCCATAGGAGCGGAGATAGGATGCCACCTTGTGGGCATCCCCTGACTACTGTCGCACGCGTGGTAGTGTGTGTGGTTATTTGGACTGCCCTTTTGCTGACCAGCTCCGTTATCCATTTTGTTATTACTGGTTCTACCTTTAGTTTTCTTAGGGCATGGTTAATACTGCTGTGCATGGTTTTGTCAAAAGCCCCTTCTATATCAATAAAAGCGGCTAGTGTTGATGCTTTGTTGTTGATGGCCGACTCGATTTTGTGCACTACCATGTGTAGTGCTGATTCTGTCGATCTACCTTTTCTGTATGCATGTTGTTGTGGGTGAAGTGTTTTGTTTCTTAGCACCTCATCTCTTAGATATCTGTCAACCAGTCTTTCTAGTGTTTTCAGAAGAAATGATGTTAGGCTGATTGGCCTGAAGGATTTGGCCAGCGTGTAGTCTCCCTTGCCTGGCTTAGGTAGGAAGACTATCTTTGCCTCTCTCCATGGCTTTGGTATGTATTTAATTGCTATACATGCTCTGTATATTGGTAGTAGGTGGGTGATGATCTCTGGCAAGTTCCATTGCAGAAGGGCTGGGAAAATCCCATCTAGGCCCGCAGATTTGAATGGTTGGAAGCTTTTTAGGGCCCAAGTAATTTTTTCCGCTGTAACGATTTTGGTTGCAACTTCCCATTCCTGTGATGTTGGTGTCTCTAAGAGTTCCTCTGGCCATTCTGGGTCTGGCGCGATTTTACACCCTGGGAAGTGGGTTTCTAGTAGAACCGTGCAGGTTTCTTGGTCTGTGTTTGTAAATGTACCGTCTTCTTTTCTTAGGGATCCCAGAAAATTGAGATCACCTTTAGACAGTATTTTCTTTACTCTCGCGGCTTGATTTGTTGAGTCGATGCTGCTACAGAAATTGTGCCAGGCTTCGGTTCTTCGGTACCTGATACGTTTCTTGTAGTGTTTTTGTGCTGTCTTATACTTTTCCCAATCCTCAGTGGTTCGGGTGTTTTTGGCACGGTTAAACAGTGTCCTGAGAGCCTTTCTTAGCCTTTCTAGTTCTGGCCCCCACCATTGACTTTTGCCTGAGTTATTCGGTGTAACGGTGGGACAGGCCTGCTCATAACTGTTAAGTAGGGTTGTGGTTAGGGATTGCACGGTATGTTCTATGTTAGTCGTATTGAGTGTTACATCGGCTGTTTTGAGGCCGTTTAATGCTTTTGTTAGTATGTTGCTATATTTTTCCACGTCCGTTTTCCGAGGATTACGGTATGGAACGGGGTCTGCTAGTTTAAAGTTTAGTTGAAAGCATACACGCCTATGATCAGCGAAGGATGGTTCTTTAGACACATGCCATCCATCGATGAGGTCCGCCGCCTTGTGTGTAGCTAACGTGATATCTATGGTAGTTTGGCACCTTGAGGTCACGAACGTTGGTTCCGTGCCCCTGTTCATGATGTTAAGGTTAGTTTGTAGTAGGTATTCAGTAAGAAGCTCACCCCTCTTGTTGGTATCCTTACTTCCCCACAGAGGATGATGCGCGTTGCAGTCCGCGGCGATGACCAGTTCCCAGTCCATTGCCTCACAGTGTAGTACCAGCTCGGCTAGTTCCTTGGCTGGAATGTAGCCTTCGCTTGGCATATACACCGACGCCAGGACTAGGGTGGTCTGGTTCTCTACGAGGACTTTTACTGCGGTAAGATCTCTGGAACAGAATTGGTTAAGCAAGGTGGTATTTGTGGTTTTAGGCATTATAATGCAGGTTCTCGGTTTTTCAACTGGTGTCTTGAGTAATATCTTACCACTGATGTTGTTGAGGCCGCATATGGTGTTGTTCCTGATCCAGGGTTCCTGGATCAGCGCGACGATCCTGTTATCTACCTCCAGCACTCTGCGTAGTGTGGCCGTCGCGATTTGTTTGTGCTGGAGGTTGGTTTGTAGGATTTTGAGACTAGGGGGGGGTGGGGCTACGTAGGACGCCATCTTCGTCACTCGTATCCCCCGCACTCTCTGTGGGCGAACTCATCATGTCCAGCCAGCTCGGACCCGGTTGGGGAGCTGCTGAACTGGATGGTCCCGGTGTCTCACTTGGTATTGCGACGCTGGGTTCGGCCGGCGCAATTGCCTCTTCATGCGCAAAGAAGCGGATATATCCGCTTCCCGACATGTGGGCAATGCGACGTTCTCTGTCCAGGATGGTCTGTCGCTGGTCTTCCGGGATTCCCAGTATGAGATGGACTACTCTCTCGCTGGACCCTGGTTCACCTGGTTTGTCGTCGTCCGTCATGTCGTACAGCAGCCAGGAGTCAACTCGGTACCAAGGGTTCTGGGCACTGAGGACTCTCTGAAGCATGCTGGAGTCAGTGATGCGGGTGTGTAGTAGAAGCCCTGCTTTGAGCCTCTTTTTCATGTCTGACTGTCTAATGACAGACAGAGTGGTTTGTGGTATTGGTGAGGGAATGTTCCTAACCTCCCTCTCCAGCCAGTTGAGGGCGTTCGCATTCTCGCACCACATCGCCAGCACCCCGTCCAGAAGGAAGGGGCGTCCGCGGAAAGATGGAGCCTGCGTGCCCGGGGACGGTGGAGACAGAACAGCCTGTAGGATTCTATCATCGATAGCCTCCCTAAGCTGCACTGCCTGTTCTTGCGAAAGGTCGCGCGGCGGAACGGTGATGACCGCTACTCTCAGGTGCGACTGACTCGCATCTGCGTAGCTCTCCGCCCGCCTCTGCCTACCGTCGGTTTTCGGACGTTTGGCTTCCCCCCTGGGGGACCGAGTATCGTCCAGGCGAGCACGCTTCGTGGAAGCGCGGTCGTCCGGACCATTCCCGGCCCCAGGTTGCTCACCTACGGGAGCAGTGGGAGCCACCGTCTCCGACCTTCGGTTGCGGCTACCTTTCGGCTTCCGTCTCCTCTGGCGAAGTTTGGGTGGTCGTGTTGGTTGGTTTGGTTGTGGTAGAGTCGCCGTTCCATGCCGCCCCACCTCCGCAAGGGTCACCCCTGCTGAAGTGGAGGGCACGGGCTCGCTGGGCATTGCTGCCACTGCGGCCGGCGTCTGCGTTTGGTTGGTATTAGGTTGGTCTGCTTCCCTTCCCGCGTGCCCCCGAGGGGGAACACGATCCGTTTGGCTTCCCAACCCTTGGTTTGTGTGTCGGTCTGTGGGCCGCGACTCTGCGGGCTGGTGGGCCGTCCCCGACGCGCACGCGGTGGGGTGAACACTTTGGGGTCGACCCACCATCCCTCGGTTTGTCGTTGCAGCTTTGGGCTTTCGGGTCCCCTCTGTTGCACGGCCGGTGTGGCGGTTGCGGTCGGGTCGGCCTTCTTGCCCTCTGCTGCTGGTAGTTGGCGCCGGTTTGGCGGTCCCTTTGCAGGGGCGCCTCCGAGCGACAACAGTCCATTCCGACACCGTTGCAGTGTCGGCGATGGATGGTATGGCCTCCGCCAGACCTGAAAGGTCAAGGCTCGGGCCGTGTTCGGTGGACGGGGTACTCCCCGTCGGTGTGTGTGGTGTGTTTTGGCCAGTAGTATTTACCGAAGGACGGGCCTGGGTCTCCACCCGTCCTTGGTCGTCGGTAACATTACAACTCCCAGACCCGGGTATCTGGGAGAGCCGGGCGCTAGCCGGATCGCATGGCATAACATTCTCATTGGTTTCAATGAAGTTAATCATATTATTACACCCTTAAAACTGTATTCAGGAATAGTAGTCTCGACAAGGTTCAGACACAGTTTTATATGTAGAACAACCAAGTGGCGCTCAAAAATGCTTGAATAAAATTCGTGTTTTCGTATATTTATTAATTTGAGAAGGATTTTTTATATTCACTTTAAAAATGCTAATAATTTTTAAGATTCATTAAACATATAACTACTTATGTTAAAAATATAGCTAACAAACATGAAAATAGCTCTAAAATGTGTCATTATTTCTCATAAATTGGCCACTATAACAACTCGAACAATTCCCTCGAGTAAATAAAACTACTAAACAACGTCCTGTTGCACATTATCTTGATATTATCTGTAAAAAATAATTCTTAAATAAATAAACGTTACGTTCAAAACAAATAAGAGAGAGTGTTACGCAACGAATTTATGAGCGGAGCCAACCGCACCCGCACCATACCATAGTAGGACGTCCATAACCTTCGATGGAACGTGTTACGAAACAATATTTCTGAACTTTCTCCGCAACTCCTACATAATTCATCGCTTTAAAATATGTAAAGTCAACATGTCAACATCCATCAGCTCCCAAATTGTTATTTACATAAATCTTTTCACTTTTCTCTCTCATTAGTACTAATTATGTAAATATTCGTTCCCACGTGAGTTTGAAATCCAAAGGTGGCGAAGAATCTACTTCCGGTACGATTATAATGCAATTTGCATTAATTTGCTATATGCAAACTGGATTTAGTAAGAGGGAAAGCGAATTTTTGCGTGCTTTTGTTTTTCAAGATGGTATAAAAAAGGCATCTAGCAAATAATGTTTCTTTGACCACAGACTTGAAGATTATAATTAGTTTATAATTAAAATCTAGTCTGCGGGAATATAATAACTTGGTCAATAAAATGTAGTCTCTGGGAATATACTTAGTTATAATCGTGGTGTCGTTGCTAGAAAACTTTTCTCGCCCGTTGCGTGTCGTCTTACTACTGTAGTTATCTACGAAGCTAATTTAAATTTTGTAGATCAAACATTGTTAACGTAACCGATCAAACATAATACCTGATATAGTTAATTGGAAGAAGTGGTTGGTAATTTTTTTTTCCATAAAACAAAGCCATAATTAGGGGCCGTACCTACCTACTAGAGACGACAATGTAAAATGTATACTTAGTCGAGTAATTACTAGTCCGTGTTCTATCTATTTTGTTTTAACTATTATTTATTCTGTGACTGGAGCATGGTTGGTTTGATGCCTTGCCTAGTAACTTATGCCCTGATTTCAAAAACGATGAAAAATATAATTACAAAAATCAGAAAATTAATTGCGGTGGAAACACCTATTTAACGCTATACTATAACATTTTGACCATTCGTCATTTTAGACTAACGAGAACCTAAAACGTATGCAATGCGACCGGTTTATTGACCTTGACCGAAAACTAGAACCTTAATTCTGTACCCTAATCTCAAACCCACTATGATCATTTAACCTCTACTTATTGTCTGCAGCAACATCGAGGATGGCCTGGAGGGGCGCACGGACGAGGCGCAGTTCCCCAGTGCGAGCGCCCTACGGCAGTCTCCACTGCTGCAGCACTGTCCTCTGCGAGGAGCGCCTAAGTGCCCGCCGGCCTCTAAGAGGTAAGAAATCCTCCTTGGTCTATATCACTTATTTATATCCGTTCCACAAGCATTCCGTCTACGCAACGCAACGCACCGAGTAGCATACCGTTAAGATTTATATGTAAAAAGCAAAACAGAGCAACACAGTGAGTTGTTACTACAATGTATAGAGAAGCTATCACAGATTAGTAAGAGTATGTCTAAAGCTATGCCAAGCAAAAAAATGACGACAAGATTGTGACGCTTTCTTTGAAAATTTGAATTTCGAATTATTATTTTGAGTTGATGACCGTGTCATCAATAATTGATTAGTGCTCGTCCATATTTGCACAGAGAGCACAAAATGATCGTGATATAAGATCCATTACCATACGCTAGTAATAGCTGTAGTTCAATGGAGCTACACGGCCTTGTTTGCAGTGGTAATAACCCTTGCTACCCGATGTGTGGACGTCCCCCAGTTTCCACGAAATCCGAAAGAAATACTAACATCTTTTTGCAATCACAAAACAGTTTGAAATATTTGTTGGTACCTACCCATGATGGCATACTTACCCAAATAGATCTTATACGTAAGTACGTAAAATAAAAAATATAAGAAGATGAGTAAAATTGTAAGAACTCACCTGAATGTTTGAAGGCGTCCTGCTGACTGTTCCCACTGCACACTCTGCTATATTTGTGATCCAATTTTCTCCTCCATACAAATAAAATAAGTAGTCTCATTCATTAAACATTAAATACACATTATATCCACACAATAACTTTATCACACACACCGATACAAACACAAAGTTTTACTGTTAGACAAAATCACAAATCACAGTAAGGAGAATTATTATTAGCCGCCCGCGAAAACGACCTATTTTCTTTCACTAAAGTTTTATGAGGTACTGACATTTTATTTTTACCCTACCCGCAAAATAAATGTAAATGTTTATGAGCAAAGGAATCGAGTTTTATAATTCCAAATTTTTTTAGGTACCGGACCCACGACGGAACATGCAATAATTTGAACCGACCGCGCTGGGGGTCCACCATGACGCCCGTGCAGCGGTTCCTCTCCCCCTCATATTCCGATGGTCTTCAAGCCCCAAGGATATCTGTCTTCGGATCTAAACTACCATCAGCTCGAGAGATCAGCTCATTGGTTCACGCTAGTGAGAACGTGGAGAGCCCCGGTATAACACACCTCCTGATGCAATGGGGCCAGTTCTTGGACCACGATGTAACTTCGTCTTCACAGTCAAGAGGGTTCAATGGATCGGTACCGAGGTGCTGCAAAGACGGAGGGAGGGATTTCATGCCTAAGGAACTAATGGTAAATATGAGAATTTATTTAGTCGTCTTCATCAGATATTTTATTTACTTAGACTAGCAGTGAAACCAGGGACGCCCAACCGTAACCGCCGCTATACCGCCTTAGGGACCAAAATCGCTTGCACCTAGCGTCGTCTTTTGTGTGAAGTGACACAAGTTTTTGTATCTTGTGGGTGATTTTGGTTTAAAAGTGGTTAGGCGCCAGAGACCTCGACCTTTATACCTACTAATTTACTAGAATTATAGTAAAATAATGAAGTTTATACATGCAATGTTTCATTTCATTCATTCATTCCTCTATTTCAGCATCCAGAATGCTTCCCCATAGCTGTTCCATCATCAGACCCGTTCTACGGTCCCCGTGGGGTTCGATGCCTGGACTTCGTGCGATCATCGCCAGCTCCTCGTGATGACTGCGCGCTCGGCTGGCGGGAGCAGCTTAACCAGGTGTCGGCGTATATTGACGGGTCCCCGCTGTATGCCAGCTCAGCTAGACAGTCGGATAAGCTGAGGCTGTTCAGGAATGGTGAGCAACAGCATTCGAACATATTTTTACAAATGACAGAGAACTTAATTTTCGTAGTAAACTTAACTCAGCAAAATACAAATGAGCTTAAGCAGTGGAGAAGGTGGTTACTTGGTAAATTTTAATCATCACCTTCAATCGTCATCATCATTAACGTACTTCTTCTTACCAAGCTCTTAGCCTAGCTTTTGAATTGCTCTGGTAATTTGACACTTTTATATGAGCTGAAGATTAGTTAAGCAGGGCAGTTCAAAAGTTGGCTGAAGACCAGGGTTCACGTTAACCAACAGACATAAACAATTATAGGGATGCTGCAATATGGACGCGTCCAGCAACGAAAACCGCTGTTACCGCCAGAGAGGAAGGACGAACTCTGCCGAGGGGGCGCGGTGTCTACCGACTGCTTCAAATCTGGAGACGCCAGGGTGAATGAACATCCGGGGTTGGTGGCCGCCCATATTGTCTGGCTCAGGCAGCACAACAGGTGAGCACGCAATAATTTTTTTACTGTGGGTACCTCTTACCACCACTTGTATTTCCAATCTCGTGCTAAAATTTAATTAATTTTCTGCATGCAATAGAGTAAAACAAAGATATTTGTTGTTTTAGGATGGCTCAAGAACTTGCACATTTAAATCCACACTGGAGCGACGAGAAAATATACCAAGAAACCCGCAAAATTGTCGGTGCATTGATCCAGCACATTACATACAGAGAATTCTTGCCAATAGTACTAGGTAATATACAAGCATGTTTTACGAACCAGAAATCTTTAGCTAGACACTAGCTCTACGATCATTGCAAAAATATGTATAATGGCTATTTCACCCTGGAGTTCAATGATAACTATTTGTTCGGTTTTCTACAGGTAGCGAAGTAATGCGCCTATTTGAGCTTGAACCTCTTAAGAAAGGTTACTACAAGAACTACAATCCTAAAATAAACCCCAGCCCCGCAAGCTCTTTCGGATCAGCAGCGTTCAGGTTTGGCCACAGCCTCGTCCAATCCACCATGGTGCGATTTGACCGGTTCCACAGACCGCTCAAAAATAGTGAGTAGAAATCCACAATTGAAAAAAATAACATTAGATAGGCGCATTTTCTGACATCTTGATAAAATATGCGGTAATGCTAAACTTAAATATTTACAGATGTATCCCTCCACAATGAACCTACAAACCCGTCAAATATCTGGAGCATGGGAGCGGTAGACCGACTTCTTTTTGGCATGGTGAACCAGCCTATTCAGAAACGGGATGAGTTTATCACCGAAGAACTCACTAACCACCTGTTCCAAACACCACAATTCGATTTTGGCATGGACTTAGCTGCGATCAATATCCAAAGAGGACGAGACCATGGCGTTCCTTCGTACACAACTTGGAGAGAACCTTGTGGTCTTTCAGCTATTGTGGAGTTTGAAGACCTTTTCAGAGTAATGCCTGCGAGAGCTGCTAGAAGAATAAATTCTCTTTACAGGTAAACCTAAGGCCAGTATCGAAATAAGAAGGTCGTGGAGAGTTTAAATCTAACAAAAGTATGTTTTTTCAGACACGTAGATGATATTGATTTGTTCACTGGAGGAATGGCTGAAAGACCTGTGGTTGGAGGATTAGTCGGGCCAACGTTTGCGTGTATAATAGCTCAGCAATTTTCCAACCTTCGCAAAGGAGATCGGTTCTGGTAAAAAGATTTTACTACCTACAGTTAAAAAAGATTTATAAGGATTTCAGAATTTATACTTTTTTATGTTTCAGGTATGAAAATGGCGGTTTCGATTCTTCATTTACACCAGCACAACTACAACAGATACGCCGTATCTCATTTGCTCAAGTTCTTTGCCGTACCTTGGATACAATAGACAGCATCCAACCATTTGTATTCTTATCACATGACAACCCTGACAACGACAGAATTTCATGCCAAAACGGCCACCTCAATAATTTTGACTTATCGCCTTGGGTCGAAATACACTCTGACTCAAATAATGACATTAGTAAATCAGACGACGATGATAAGACTAGTACTCAAAAACCCAAGAAACCAAAACCTACAACAACAGTTCGACCGACGACGACTAAAAAAGTCCAAAAGATCACAGCAGCTGCGTCGAACAAAGTAACACAAAAGAAGCCAGCTCCTGTAACTGCACAGTTGAATACTCATAATGCTACAAAAACGAAACCGACTAGTAGACCTAATAATTCAACTTTGAAAGACAAGAATAATTTAACTAAGAAAAACATAACAGCTAACAACAAAATTGACAAAGATAATGGGATTAAAAAAATTGACGATAAACTCGACTTTAAGAACAAAAGCAGACGGTATGAGGATAGCGACTCACTTGACTCACGTCGCAATCAAGACAAACCAGAAAAGACTTACGACTACGACTATGAAGCAGACGACGAAAATGTACAGCACGTGCAATCAGTTGTTGTGAACAACGTACCGCACAAGAGACCTTATCAGAGACCCGTTATAACCGTTACTGAAAACGTTAATAAGTATACTTACCTAATCAACTATGTTCCAAGAGCAACAGAATCTTGGCGACAGACCACTAGAAGACCTCACTATGACGGAGACGTAGTCAAAGTGACATACCAGACTTACGACGACACATACAGACGCCCACAAAAACCACATTACTATAACACACGCGACAAAAATACAAACAATGACTATGACTATTACAGAAACAACAGACCGACACATACCACCAATAGGGAAGATTTCCATTCTTCTGCTAGATCTAACGACAATGACGAAGTGTTACCTACGACTAAAACCAAACAAACCAATGACAAACTTGAAAGAAATGACCATGTATCTAGCACGACTGACAATTTATACAAACTTGTGACTTTTGGATATGTAGGAACGTACAAAGGAGACATGACTGACAAACTCACACATAAGTACGACACGACTGTGACAGAAAACAAAGGACACTTGACCAATGACGAAATCACACACAAATTCGACACAAAGTTTAACGAAAACGACTCTGAACCAGAAGTGATAAGCAAAGACTTCTCGACTTACGAGACAAAGACTAGACTAGACAATGACGACAGACAGACTAGTGACATGAAATTATCCACGTTCTTCCTTTATGAGACAGCGACAAGACCATACAACTTACACAGACCGACAAGACGACATGACGATGTTCAAGATACACATAGCAACAATGACAAGTACTACTATATCAAAAACGTGCTACACAAATACAGTGACGTTGATGCTGCTACAACTGAAAAGACCGTTGATGTGACTAAAGAAATTTTAAGAGAAAATTACAACAACCCAGGACATCCAACAAGTGAAGATGTAGAAGAGAGATCGACCCCGAATAAGATGGCTTTGCTAGAGGAGATCGAGTCGAAAGCAGCAAGCCCAGGAAAGCAGAAAGTAAAGACAAAGAAACCTGCGAACAATGCCAAAACTCCATCAGTGGCTTTTCAAGTTATCCCCAGTGAAAACAGGTAACGCACATTATTATTTATTTCATCTTCTTAGGTAAACCCTAATCCAAGCTTATATGAAAGTTTTCCTGGGAGAATAAGCTGGTATATCAGGCAGCACATATAAAGTCCATACTTATGTCAAGTTTGAACAACCCGAATTTTGTTTCAGTCCTTCTAACTGGGCAGTATACGAGGAGGATGCCGACCTGCTCGAAGATCCACTGCACCGTATGCCCTTTATCAAGGCAGACCCTTACGCCCTGAAGGAGATCCCAAGACCATTGAACCTAAACATGATGAGACGAAGACCTGGAAGATTCTGATAGTGAAATAAGTTAAGATATTATTAAGTTTTGGGGCAAAGGGAAAAATGATTGTAGGAAACAGTATTGTTTAATATCTAGGGAGGGCCTGACTTGAACAGACTGATATTACAGTCAAGATGAATCGACTGGACAGAAACAAAGAATTACGTGTTTAATGGCGATACAACTTGAAGGATACGTAGGTACACGACTGATTATTGTACAGTGATGATGACGAGTGACTGACCGACTTTCTGACTTAAGAATGACTGCCAAACATGACTGAGAGACATAGCTAATGACTTGTTGAAAGGAAAACTGCTACCGACTGTTAGTTGACTGACTTCCTAATACTTTACTAGATTTGACATAACGCTGAATTGACTATCTTACTACTCAGGACGCAATTAAACAGACTGCTACATAAAAAGAACTTACGGCAATTTCTGACCAATTAAAATGGCACAAACTGACTATTTTGACAACGTTCTAACTACGACATCATTTCACTACCAACTGACAACATATTGAGTTGACCATTCGGTGAAGGTCCGTGTAGTTCCATAATCATGACTAAAATACTAACTACATAAGACTATGATAGACTGATAGCTGTTCACTCCTGATTGATTATACCCACACGACTGACTGATTACGACACGACTGACTAACAGTCAGTTTTTTAACATAAAGACTGAGATACTGATTCTGACTGAGCTTAACTGACTGATATCGACTGTAACTGTAGAGCGAATACAGAGCGTTCCCTGAGTGAAACGGGCAAATACGATACTGACATGACAGCAGCAACGACTGAACAAAAATAATGTTCTTGACTTGACCGACTTCGACGCTATAGTGATTTCACTGACTGACAGATAAAAATAAGACATGTGACGACTACGACATAAAACAAAGCTGTAAACTGAAACTGACTGTTTAACTGACTTATTACGCAACTGACTGTTTAGATACCTATAAATACTCTATTCATACATTTTTTTTTAAAGTAAAAATTACTCAAAATAGCTTAACTATCTATAGTTAATGACACAACAAAAAAACTGTTTAATAATGACTTGACTACTTTAACAACAAAACTATGACTTATTTGACCAAAAAATAACTACTGAATAAATCACTGACAGTGAAGATGAACAAAGATACTTAAAGACTGACAAAAAAAAAAACATGTGACTGAATATCTATTATGCAGTTAAGTCATCTCATATGATTAAATACTGAATAGATTATAGAGTAAATATTTAGACAGGACTTTGTGACTAATTGACTGAAGTATGCTGACTGACTGTATGCTCCTACCTACATTAAATTAACAACGATCTCTATTTATTAGTTACAATAATATTACAAAGGTTTTAGTTATTAAAAAACATAGCACCTACCTAACTTCAACTAATATTTCAAAATGACTGACTGACTCAACTTTTTGCTTTCTAAATTACATAATTTAAATAAAATAGCTTGAGGTTTGATTCCATACTTCCAACCTGATATTTGTTGGTAGGAATCAAACCTAAAACCTGAACTAATAATTAAAGTTTTATGTAATAAATAAAGTGTGAATAAATAAAGGCCAAGTATTAAAAGTTCATTTTTAAATCCAGGTGGAGTTATTCTTGCTATGAATAATCAAATCATCAACAATGTTAAATGAAGCATACCACCGAGATAAATGCTTAGATAATATATTATTTATGCTGTGCTAAATATTAAAATAACTGTAAACACTAAATAACAAAATAATTATTGAAATAACTGTACTTTGGTAACATATTTTATTGAAGTATAACATAATCATAAAAATAATTTATTTGTATTAAAGTAAATAGCTAAGTACAATTTCAGACATGTAAGACATAACAAGTAGTAGTATTTTAAACTACATTTCATCTTAACTTATTTTAAGAAAATATAGAGCATTTAAGTAAATTGCATGTTTGATTTTCCCCTAATTAATATTACTTACAAAGACAATAATAGGGTATGCATGGACAACCACAATAAATTAAACACACACATTATCAATAAATAATATAGCACATTACCAACACATATCCAAATTGTTAGTATACATTGTCACAAAGTTAAAAAGTACTAAGATCTAACTTATCTAATATATTTCCACTTTGGCAAATTACATTACCTTTTAAATCATTGTATTCAAAAAGACTGTTTACCACCTTTGCTATATTCATAGATTATATTTATATTCATAAAGTTATACTTTTGTATCATTAATTAAAATGAAATCATCCCGTTAAACTTTTTCTAAAAATATCATGATTCAATCATGAGTTTACTCCAAATTATTTTAATCTCTCTCTGGATAAAACTGCAATATTGTCTTAGATACCTCTTCAGCTAGTTCTGGGGTGCTGGCACAAAGTACTCTTCTGGACAAGATGTCAAAAGGACCCCCAGCTGGGTCTATACACACTCCTCCTGCCTCTCTGACCAAAATATCTCCCGCTGCTACATCCCAAGCATGAATCCCAAACTCAAAATTAGCATCTGCTCCTCCCATCGCTACCATAGCCATATTCAGTGCTGCAGACCCCAAAGACCTCATGCCATGCCCTTTGGAGATAATACGCTCAAAATTTCCCAGTACAACTTTCATCTTCTCCTCATCTCTGCTAGTGCCAGCTTCAAAAGCCACCAATGCCTTCTTTAATTCCTTTATCTGTGACACATGTATTTGCCTGCCATTCAAGAATGCTCCTTGGCCTTTCTTAGCAGTGAACAACTGCTGCAACATTGGGTTGTAAATAATTCCTGCCACTGATTCTTTGTTGATGACTAGACCTAAAGATATACAACTGTGAGGGAAACCATGTACGAAATTGAGGGTCCCGTCGACTGGATCGATGATCCACGTCGGTTCGTCGGTGAGTACACACTTGGCTCCGTCAGCAACTGATTCTTCGCCAATGAACTTGTGAGTAGGGAAACTTTTCGAGAGACCCCCTATTAACGTTTCTTCGACCTTTTTATCGACCTCTGTTACCAGGTCGATGTCACTAGACTTCAGCTCGAACACCTTACACCCATTTAAATGCTCAGTTATAAGGTTTCCGGCAGATTTTACAATGTTTAGAGCCACTTCGAAGTACTCGTCAATTGCGTCAGACATTTTGTATGAAAAGTAACGGGTAAAACAATATACAAATTCTGAACAATACCTGTGGGTTTGATTGCTGATTGGAAGGCTAGTTATAGAAAATTTCCTGTTAGATAAAAATAATATTTCTTCTTGGAAACGAAATCAGCAGAGCGAGCAGTAACTTCTTGCTTGGATATTTTTGACAATCATGAATGAATGAGACATCGACGTGACGCAGACGACTCGGTGACTTTGACATTGACGTCAGATATTTTTGACGTTACCTTGTGAATGACAAAAAAAATAAACCTTTGCCAGTTCCAAAAAATTTAAATACAAAAAAACAAGAATTTAATACAACATGGCAGTTGGTAGTAGTGCCGAAAAACAAACCGATTTCAAATGTCCTTGTACGTTCTAGCTTATTTCCACATTACTAATTAGTAAAATTCCATAATAAATTGCAACGCAATTTTTATGCGCCAGCCGCTAATATGCTACAACCACCTGTTTTTTGTCTTTCTTTTAGACTTATCGTTTGACTGCTATAAACATTATCAATGGCTATAAATGTAAAGGATTATTATATCTTTGATTGTATCCTTCCTTTTGAAGGAAGTAGTTATTACCAGTTATCAGAACATTTTAACGGGACAAGTCGAGGTCCTTGACTCTTGAAAATAATCATTACCTACTTGAAGTAAAGATTTTATTAACAACAAACAAGAAACAATTAAAACTAAGACATGCAACATAAAAAAATAACAGAGTACTTACCCTATTCAAAAACGAAACCATTTCCTTGTGTGGCAAGGAGGCTATAATGCTGGCTGCGTTGCCGCGTTGGATAGCTATGCTAATACTTTGAGCTAGGAACCAGCCAGCTTATTATTGGCCGTAACAGAATTTAGTTTTGGAGATTTTTTTCTAAACAGCAATTTAGCCGAAGGCCCCCACGACCCAAACGTTTCAACGCCAAACGGCGCAAATACATAATCACTTGCAGTGAGACGTACCTACTTGCGACGCTTGGCGTTTTCAGCCAACTCCGCTGCTGCGCCAGCTTTAGAGATGGGAGGGGACCAAAGTATCAAGACACAAGTTGCATCCCATACTAGGGCCCGACCCC
Organism: Pyrausta aurata; assembly: GCA_963584085.1. Taxonomy (NCBI): domain Eukaryota; kingdom Metazoa; phylum Arthropoda; class Insecta; order Lepidoptera; family Crambidae; genus Pyrausta; species Pyrausta aurata. The sequence goes on along the minus strand of OY757263.1, from coordinate 1,119,986 downwards.
GTTCCCAGGGAATGAGCGTGAGGCCATCGGGTCTCTTGCCATCATCACGAACCAAACCACGTGATTCCAACGTGGAAGGAACATTATAAAGAAGTAAACTTAAGTATACCTACTTTCATGTGAAGCCGGGTGGAAAATAGCGACTCCCATCCTTGGGGTAAAAAGTTATTTAGTTTTAATTTCTACGATCAGGCATGGAATCAAAGATAATCTGATCATACAGTTTCTGTAAAAATTTAAGGATTTTAATTATTTGATTCGCCGCTAAGACTACTCAGTTTTCTACGATGCCGTTTGTTTCTCCTTCTGTGTGTTTATGCATAACTACTATACCATTCATACATTCATTTTCTCAAACAAACCATTGCTCGGAAATGGCGCCTTACTGAGATATTGACAGTCAAAGTGATCATTTTTATCTGAGATTTTTAAATAAAAATCTTCTATTAGTACTAACAAGGGTTTTTCTCTAAGAAACATGTAAAAAAAATCATTACTTTTTTCGTAAACAGACCATAATGCCGTGCACTACGCAATGTATCTCGCACGCACACAACTAAGCGCGTCCATTGTGTGCGCGCGCGTCGCTCGCTGAGCGTTTCGCGCGCTTATAAATATATTGCGGCTAATAAATAAATGATTTATTTTAATGCCTTAAAAAAGTCGTGTCCCAGCGATTATACGCTCACTATTTTTGTTACATACTATTTGGTTTGATGTACTGAATGCAAGCCTTTTGTTACACCCTGCATAGTGTTGTGTTGTGCGAACTCTCTTCCACTGAACTGACTGAACTACATTATAACTCATCATCACCCACACAGTAGAAATTAACTATCACCGTCAGTGCAATAGAGTTGCTTTCTGTTCCTCCCCTTGGTTAACTAACAATCTACTACTAATTCTAGAGAAGTGATAAGTGCAGTAAAATGTAGACTTTGAAAAGGAAAGGCAGAAAATCCCTAAGTTTGTCGGTTAGTCTCTGAAATAAAAGAAAGGTTGTGTATGATAAAAAAGACGATTTAAAAATCATGAAAAATTGTTTAATTGGCATACCAACTGATAACTTGTTACAACCTATGGCCAATTTTACAATTATCAATATTGTTAATAATTAAATATAATATTTATGTAAAATAAGTTTTATGCTGGTTTACTTACATTTAAATTTTATATTATTAATCAGAAAAAACTATATAATTAAAAAAGACGTCATTACAATAATTAGACTTCGGTAAATAGTCATATAAAATGCTTGCAAAGATACAGTGTTATTTTATGAAAGTTGTTAGGCCTTTAATACAAAAGACAGAATCGTTCGTTTTACGTATAAGTCCATATAAAAAAACTAAGGCCACGATTTATTACTACGAGTCTTAACTAACGTGTAGATAGAGCGAGCGAACGCTGCAGCCGCCCACTGGAGCGCGGTCTACTCCGCTATCCGTCTCTCTTACTCATCCCAGCATGTCACGGTGAGCGAGAGAGACATCAATGTTTGGGAGTATGGCCTAGATATACCGGTCGATTAGTAATGTACAGTCGCCGCCGAGCGTATTTACACGGGCGCGGAAGTCCAAGAGAAAAAAAAGGGACGAGTTGAATGACCTGAGACCTATTTCATGAACAACATTAATATTTTTACTCACTATGGAGTGAAAATAAAAATACTAATAGCGGTTAAAAAAATAGATAAATAAAATGACCTACGGAGGAGCGTTAGTAGTAAACACCCCACCGCAAGTCCAACACGAAAGCTTACATGTTCTTACTTAACAACTATCATTAAATTTGTATGGCAACTAAGCGATCAGTGAAACACTGATTTATATTTACATGGTGTATGTATGAGCATGCCAAGCGGGTACCGGCCGTCGGACAAATTGGGGTCCAGTGTATTGTCGCAAAAACAGTCTTCGCCATTCAGTCGCTTTAAATGCAAAATCGATCAAATTGTAATACTTTTTCTATTATTAATTTCATCACAATATCACCCAATGAGTAATTTAACGTTTCACCACGATCCGGTAAAACTGACAACTCGATTGTAAGGAATGTTTCGATAATAATACTGGCTCGTGAAAGACTCCGATTCGAATGTTCACTTCGAGAGATTCACAGACTGTAAATGCAATTCAAAAATATTTGAGCGCCCGATATACTTTCAAATATGTACTCGAAAATTTCATTAATCACTAAGTTCAATAATTACAATACCGATAGAGAAAGATTTAGATCGATACAAAGCTTTGCTACATCTTTTCCTATTTCCATACATAATATTCGTCGGCTATAACATTGGACGAATGTATTTTTTTACATGAAAAAGAAAGTAAAAACAAAAAACTTTATAACCATGGTTTTAATATCACCAATTGGGGCGTTCAATTTTAATAACACTGTAAAAGTTAACAAAACAATTTTAGAAAAACAGATTTGGCATTTTTTTTTGTAAAACCATGATTATAAGGCAATGGCTAACCACAGTTAATTATAATATCGACATAATATTTTTTTTTCAGTTGACATAGCAAATCGTAATAAGTACAAGGTATGTCGACGCCGCGAGGGGCCCCGAGAACAGAGGTTCTACTGTGTAGGCACTGTCCGTATTTTCGATTCGCTATCCCTGTCGCTCGTGTCAGTAATATTACGCGAGCGAGCGAGCTGGCTAGAGACGAAAATACGCACAAAGTCATACAGAGTTAAGGTCCAGAGGACCGTCGGTTGTATGATGTAATACGAAGTCACTGCCGCCATGAGCCAAATACACGATTCCAAACTGCTTGAACAATATAAAACATCAGTTAGTAATTCTCGGTAAAACTAATGTTGAAACGAACCATTGGTAAAAAAGGGTGGCAAATAGTAGCAACCGTTGCTATTCCGCAGCAAAGTTGATATTCCGATAAAACTACAGTTGATCAAAACGATTGCTGCGCGTTTTTATAAGTGGTATATTGTTTATAACTCTAACTGATTCCAATTGTTCAAAACAGTTTGAATTAAAATGTGATTTTACCGCTCTTTTTCGATCTTTCCAACAATGTTACTACAGATGTCTATCGGCTGAAATCGGCCGCGATCACAATTGTTAACGACGACGTTAGGAATCAACCGAAAGAGTAAACGAGCAGTTTTCTTTCGGGTTCCGTCACTAGATGTTTTTTTATCATCAAGAGATGGCGTTCTCTCACCTACGGCAGAGAAGTATGAACTACATAATTTAAGTATGTGAAACAATAAAATGTATTTTTTGCAAATAAATGAATATGAATGTGGATACCGTTTTTCGCCTAAATAAACAAAATTTAGTGAAAGACATAAAAGTTAAGAATACTCGAAATAAAACTGCTCACTATCAATCACCAGTCTGACAGAGCGGTAGAACCTAGACGGGGTCCCGCGGCGGCGTCTGCGGCGGCTGCGGCGGCTGCGCGCGTCACTCGACGCTGTTGGCGGTGTCGTTGCCGTCGTCGAAGGCCTCGTCCCCGGAGCCGGCGCCGGGCGCCAGCGACGCGCGCTTCATGCGCGACGACGACGAGCCCGCCGACAGCCCGATGCCGCCGCCTTGCCGTCTGGAAGGGGCAAGGGGATTAGTATTTACAGGTTACGAGTCGGAGAACACCCGCTGTGACTCAGTTGCACGATCTTATTTGGATTTCGGTTTTTTATACTGCATTGTACCTTACCATGACCGTGCTAGGAACGTGTCAGACACGAATAGCAACACGATACCGCTCTACCTTGCCCACTGAACGGATTGTCAGCGTTCTGTCTCACCGTTATTTGGAGCGAGAGCGAGCGAGAACGTATTCTGCCAGTGCTGACACGCTCTATGCGTGGCACGCGACGGTGTTGATCGGTGACGGAACGGTGTAGTGGCTACACCGTAGCATACCATTTGTAGTGAACAAAAACCTTAAAGCGTCATCAAACCGAATACGATACAGCACGACTGATGGTTATAGTCAAAAGATGATGACACAACCGAACCTAAATTAAACTAAGTTTAAAACAGAAGTTTCCTATCTGACAGTTGCAGAGTTATTATTAAATTATGTAATGATAGATTCAAACAGTTATTAAATATCGCTTAATCAGTAGTAGGTTAGATACATGAAAATTGCAATATGAGAATAAGATACAGTACCATAGTAATGAAATAGAAATAACGACACAGCAGCATTAGTTGACGCAAACATAAGACATTCCGCTGCCAAATGAAGAAATGAACCTGAAAATGGTAATGAATCCGGAAATATTCCTATGAAGAATGAGGCGAAGAGACGACACAATGATAATGCTAACACAAGGACATTCCCACATAATCCAGAATTAATCTAGAAACATACAAATAAGCCAATCGATTAAAATGATATCTAAAGATTTAGTTGAGCTTTTAGATATACACAATAGGAAATAAATATAACAAATATGTTTCTAAACATAATGAACAGCTTCTTTAGTTAGACATGATAATTTTTAGCGTGTTGTATGTTACCCAAAATCTATGTATATAATATTTTAAATTAAATTAAAATATGTACTCACTCGTGTATTATATTTTTTAATAAACCTCGGATGAAAAAGGTATGCATAAAAAAATTGAATCAATAAGGTAAGTTAAATCAAATGTATAATGACCCCATGTGTATTTCTAAAGCATGCCTGCCTGCCCAAGCAGCGTATAGTCACACCCTGATTGTTCACTCTTTACCTCTTTGCCGCCGCCGCCGCTTAGTCACTGTCATCATCCGACAATGAGGGCCTACGGTCAACACAATAATACACTGTACATACATGTTGCATACATTGGGAAGTGGTGAAGATATAAAACAGATAGTGTTAGTGCCAGTCCAGGGTTGTGTTAGCCACTAGATATTGGAAGGTAAAATAATAAAGGAATAAAATAAATTACTCGTCTCATCTATCAGGTAACCGGCAGTTATAGGTGATGGTAGATAAGCATGTTAAGTCAACAGCTTAGGCCCACTAGCACATCATGATTAGACCCAGGATTAAGCTAATCATCATTCTGTCTCTGTCAGTTTATTTGACGATGACAGAGACCGAAATAAGATGGTTTAAATTATTAAATCATCATGCGCAAGTGGACCTTTTATATAACTATCTCATAACCATTAATACGAAAATAAGTAGTAGCATGTCAAAATAAGAAAATCAGTCTTGTCGTTATCCGCGTTCAAAGGCCTGCAAACTCCCTAGTTTTGCTACTTGAGCTATGGGCTAGCCATTGAGCTGACTTGAGCTGCTGAGCTATGAGCTAACTGAGCTCACCTGAGCTTGTTCCGCACGTTGTTGAGCTCGCGCGAGAGCGTCTCGTGCGTCTCGAGCAGGTCCTCGAGCTCGCGCTGCGCCTTCCGCTTGCCGACCTTCTCGCGCTGGACCTCCTCCTCCGCTTCGTCCAGCTGCCGCTTGAGGGCTTTGACGCGCGCGTTCATCTGGAGACATAATAATAAATTAGGTTAAAAAAACACACTAGATAGTGAGGTCTGAATCTTCTGAGAGGGCTGTAATATACTAACATACATCCCACAACAGGTAATTTGTGCTACATTATTCAATACAATTTATTCTCAGCACACCATGGCACGACACCTTATAAGTACTCATTGCAAGGATTTTGACACCATGAACCCTTTTTTTAAATGAGGCAGGACAGCAAAGGTGTATCCGTTCATTGGCTAAGCTCCTTGCCAATGATCAAACAACAAGCGTTCACGTTGACGCCACGCCTAATATCAGCTCCCCGTTCATGCCTCCGAACTAGAGAACTAAGAAAGTGTTTTTATGTATTGTGTTGTGTGCACAAGAGCAGTTTGTGGGCGTGCATACGTCGGCGCAAGTGACGCGCAAATGGCTGTTAATGATCAAGGAGATAGACCACAGCAGATACGACTAGAAATACATGTGTACACAAACCTTTTCTATCTGTTCTTTGTACTGGTCAGCGTGGCGTCTCTCCTCGTCCAACTGAAGGGCGAGCTCCTTCATCTTCTTGTCGAGTTTCCTCGACGCCTTCTGTTGCGCGAGGCGCTCGCGCGACTCCGCCTCCAGCTGTTCCTCCAGGTTGGCCACCTTCAGCTCGAGGGAGGTGATCACGCTCTGGAAAAATAAGATAGTTAGAAAAGCACAAATATCAAAAATTCACAAAATAACAAGAAAAACCTGGAACAACTGATTTAAGGTATGTTGGTACCCAATACGTACGTAGTAACCTAATGATGATTTAAGCAAAGGCCATGCACTTTTTAAATCAGCAATGACTAGATCACGTCTTGTCATTTATTTTTTTAATGTCATGTGCTTTCTGCTATTCTTGATAGACGGCTTGGCATGTTTGCCCTGGTCAATATTTACCCTGGCCTCAGACGGCTAGGCTATGTTTACCCTGGTCGCAAACGGCTGGTTTATGTTTACCCTGGTCGCAAACGACTGGGCGATGTTTACCTAGGTCGCAAACGGCTGGTTTATGTTTACCCTAGTCGCAAACGACTGGGCGATGTTTACCTAGGTCGCAAACGGCTGGTTTATGTTTACCCTGGTCGCAAACGACTGGGCGATGTTTGCCTAGGTCGCAAACGGCTGGTTTATGTTTACCCTGGTCGCAAACGGCTAGGCTATGTTTACCCTGGTCGCAAACGGCTAGGCTATATTTACCCTGGTCGCAAACGGCTGGGCTATATTTACCCTAGTCACATACGGCTGGGCTATATTTACCCTGGTCGTAAACGGCTAGGCTATATTTACCCTGGTCGCAAACGGCTGGGCTATGTTTACCTTGGCCTCAGACAGCTGGGCGATGTTTACCCTAATCGCAAACGACTGGGCTATGTTTACCTTGGTCTTGGTACGCGCGGCGGTCTCGAGCTCGGCGAGCTTGGCCTTGAGCTCCTTGTTCTGCCGCTCCAGCACCAGCTTGCTGCTCTCCAGTTTCTGCGTGGCCGCCTTCTCGGTGCCCAGCTCCATCGTTACTTGGTCGATTTGGTTCTGTAAAAGAGGTTTCAGATATAAGAAATAAGTCAGGCTGACTAAAGAGTAAACGGATGTTAGGCTGAGACAATTGAAATGCTATTTCCACTTTATAATAGATATCTTTATAATAGATCTATTGTATACAAACTTAACGTGTCTATTGTATAATAACTTCCAAAAGTAATTTGAAACTACTTTGTTGAAGACAGCTCAAGTGCAAATTTATATCAAAGCTTTTGTCAGAAAAAAAAGTCTAATGTACAGTGGCCAGCACATCAGACTATACATTTTTGTTGAAAAATAGTCCTTATTTCAACAGCATAAGATACCGCAGTGTTTAGCTTGACGTGCTGTCGTCCGTACTTGAAAAATATGTTTCTATATTTTTATGACCTTTATCGATAGTAAAGAGATAAAAATATCAGTTGTTACCTGTGACTTCCTAAGCCTGTCATTGAGAATCTCATTGTTGGACTGCTCCTCATCCAGATCCTCCTCTAGCGCCGCTATCCGCGCCTCGAGACGCTTTTTCTCGTCCACGAGTAGTGTGCCCTGTAATTAACAAAAATACATTACGTAAAGGAGGAATCAATGTATGTGATGGTTTGACGGCTATGAAATATCTAAAAGACAGATGGTGCAAAATGGAAAAAATACTTTTATTGAATACCACAAGGTACGGTCGATGAGATGCTCGCGACGAACTCATCGCTTACTTTGTCCGTGTACTTCAAACCTTGTGGTGTTCAACGATCGTTGTGGTCGCAAAGAAAACGTCATTGATGACGTCATGATTAATACTTCCGAAAACTCTTGCTCATATCACGGTGAGATATCGATGACGGTTATGTGAAGTGGTTCTTTTCTAGAATTGACTGAATATTATTTCTTTAATTTCGGATCAATAATAATAAAAGTTTATTGATTGTAGTAACTTGCAAAATCTAATATTACTTTTCAACACGTAATCGCACTCACCTTGGCGGTGTGGTTGTTGAGCTCGTCGAGCAGGTCGTCCCTCTCGGCCTCGGCCTGGCGCCGCGTCCGCTCAGCGGCTGCCAGCTCCTCGCTGTGCTGCATCGCCTCCGCTTCGAGCGCTTTGACGCGTCGCTCGGCCTCGCGAGCGGCCGCTGCAGCCTCCTCCTTCCCGGCGCGGGCTTCTTCCGCTTCCCGGGCTGATTCTTTGAGCTGTTGTTGGAGTTTCTTGACTTGTTTTGTCGCGTCTTCTTTGACCTGGGAAATGGGAATGACAGCGCTAGTATATTCAGCAGAAGTAGTAATTTTTTGTGCGTCAATCGCATAACTGTAGATAAAACTTTTACTTAAAAAGAAGTAAAGTTAGCCTGTAAGGATCCCACTACTGGGCAAAGGCTTTACCTCAAATGCGAGGTAGTATGAGTCATACTCCACCACGCGGGCTCAGTGCGGATTGGCAGAGGAGTGTTTGCAAGGCAAGCGACCAACCTTGCTGTCAGACTTTATCAAGCCGCCCATAGGGCTTCTGACTAGGCTTAACTACTAATATCAACCGATATTAGCCGGGACCAACTGCTTAACGTGCCTTCCGAAGCACGGAGATGCTCGTGATATAGGCCACTTATTTTGTCGGAATGGTCACCCATCGAAACACCGACCGCGTCTTAAGTTGCTCAACTTCGGTATCACTACCAAAGCGCTGCCACCACTGCGCTACGAGCACCTCAAAAAACTTTTACTAACAAATCAAAAATGAAGAGATGTGTAGAAAAACTAAAAGGACATAGCCCTTTGTATCACTAAACTAGATTAGAATGTCCATGTCTACATAGAGCACATAAGCGCGAAGAACGATGGGCATCAGGGTAGAAAATGACATGATCGGACATTGTTCTATTAAAATCGCAGCATAGGACGTGCACTGGCAAGATAGACAGGCGCCCCTGTAAAGATCACAGGATATGCATGCAGTAGTCCGCCTGTAACCCGTCCCTTTGTAAAATTATTTCGGCCGAAGCTTGTATTCAGCAGTGGACACCGAGCGGCAACTAATAATGATGATGATTATGTATGATGATGATGATGATGATTATGATGATGATGATGATTATGATGATGATGATGATTATGATGATGATGATGATTATGATGATGATGATGATTACCTTGTTAGCCATATGCAGCGCCTGTGAGGCGTCCTTCAAGTCGGCTTCTAGTTTCTTGCGCTGCGCGATCGCGGCTGCGCGCTGTTTTCTTTCCTCTTCTAATTCAGCTTCTAGGTCGCGCAGTTGCTTCACGATGCCGCGACGTTTCTCCTCGCCTTGCTCTTCTTTAGCCTGGGAATTGAAATTAATATTACAACGCACACCTTTAATTACATAGTTTTCTAGTTATGTAATACTATGTATGTAATACTTGTACGTATCCGATGGATGTAAGTAAAACTTATTATAGAACCCAGATTCAAATTGTGTAGTGCGAAAGTAATCACATAACAACGAATGGATAAATCGAATTAAATTAAGATTCGGGTTGTTTACATATCAATTTCAGTTGCGAGCGAAAGTGCCCCTTAGCCATTGAACATACGATATGGCGCTTAAATTGAGATTTGGTGATTGTGGGGAAGAGCTAAAATTACCATGAAAATGAAAGATCAGTTCTTCTTCCCAAAATGTAACTTAGTTTTGACCAACATTTTCTATTACCCCATCATACCTAAGGGCCAGTTTCGTGATCGGTAGTTAACTGAACCGATGGTTTTTTCGTTACAAGCGGTTGAATAATTACAAGTTTTGAACAAAAAATACCTCAATCGATTGACAGAATGGCTATTTTAGGTTAAGGTATTTTTTGTTCAAAGCACGCGCAATCGTAATTATTCAAGTAGTAGTAGTTGAACTTTTAACCATTAGTTAACTCTATAGTGTCTATATCAAGAAAGCCCTACGCTATCTGTGAAGAATTTACGCTATTGAAATATGGTGCTGGAGAAGAATAAGGACGGCTATGACAACTAACAAGTCGGTTCGAGATCAGCTCAAAAACAAAACTAGACTCTCCACTGTGTGCTTTCAGCGCGTCACCTACTTCGGTCACATAGCGCAATGAGAGACTGCTAATCTTGAAAAACTTGTGGTGGTGTGAGCAAAGTGGAAGGCAAAAGACTTGGAGGCCGATCACCGAGCTGCTGGTCTGACTTTATCAGAGAAATCACGGGGCTCCCGCTCTTAGACATGCTGAAGAAAGAGTGGCGTGGAAACATCTCGTAAGATCATCCATCAAAGCTTTCCAGGATGGGCGCGATCTTCAGAAATGAAAATACACATGAGAAGAAGGAGACGAGATCATCGCAACATACCTGTAGGTCCCTCTCGAACTGCGCGCGCATCGCCTGCATGTTGACCTCGAGCCGCAGCTTGGCGTCCTCCGTGAGCTGCAGGTCGTCCTCGATCTCCTCGTTCTGCGCCTTGAGCTCGGCCAGCTGCGACTCCAGCGCGCGCTTCGCCTTCTCCAGCTCGTGCACGTTCTTGTCCGCGGTGCCCTGCGTGTTCGCCAGCTCGTCCAGCTCGGATTGGAGGACGCGTTTCGTTCGTTCTAGTTCTTCGATCTGTGGACAAGTTTATTTGTGAGTTATGTATACTTTCCATGTCGGTATGTTAAAATTTATATCAATATTCAATAACAGACAGTTAAATAAGTCAGTAGATGAAATAATTTATTTAACTAGTCGATCAAAACCCGTTAGCGTGTCAAAATTAAACAAGAACAGATGAGTTGTGTCCATACATGAGCATGAAGAATATGCCTGACGAATTGCAATTTGTAGATAGATGTTTTAAAAAATTGTGATGACTATGAAGTGTATAGCAACACTACGATAGATGTATGTACGACAATTTTCACGGTTTAACTTTCATAAGTCTGTCAGTACGTGTAGGTTAGACAATCATTCTGACCAGATTGACGATGGGAAGAACTGATGCCAGACTGAACGTGTAACCTTTGTGTATAGTTGTTTAATTATTAGGTTGCAAATTGGTTTGGCAGTCACATCAATTATCACTAAGATATGGTCACCTTTTCCGCGGCGTCGTCCAGCTCCCTCGTGAGCGACAGCACCCTGGTCTCCTTGTCGCGCGCCTCGCGCTCGGCCTGGTCGCGCTCGGCCGCGTAGCGCTCGGCCACCGCGCGCTCCTCCGCTACCACCTGAAAAATAACGTACATTTTAAATCGATTCGTATCTCACCAAATTAACTTATATTGCTAACAAGCGGACCGGACGAACTTCGTTTCGCAATCGGCCCCGTCTCGCCCCCGATCTTATATTTTTTTTAAATTTTGCGCGCATTTTCATATTTTTTTACTTAGAAACTTCTCCTCTGCTGTGTTTCCTGACAATAACACAAAAAATATGCGAAATCGGTGCAAACGTTCAGGCGTGATGGCGTGACCGAGGGAAATAAGAACTCATATTTATCATCCAACATATTTTATCGTTTTAGTCCAACAAACGGTGGGTCAGCCACCTTCGGATCGTAAGGCTATTTCGACCACATTTTTACTTCTGTCAAATGTGACTAAGGTGTGTAAGGTGGGCCTAAGACTTGACGACAAAGTTTATAATTAAATCCATGAAGATAAGTCGATTGAAGATCATATTATGGATCTTCGGAAGAACATGGGACTCGCCATTGTTTTCATTAGCAAAATCCTACACTTGGCATTTTATCCTTACCTTATCGAAGCTCTTCTGTTTCTTCTCTAGCTCCATTACTTTAGCTCTTTGCGCTTCTAATTCGATGTTCGTGTCTTCTAACTCTGCTTGAATCTTCTTTTTGCCTGAGAGATGGAAAACACGAAAAAATTAGTTACAGTAACACATTATAGTAAACACATTTTTTATTAGCAAAATACCTATGTTGAATGGAGTGGCTGTACGGGAGAGCACTTATGTCATATTTTAATGCTGTGTTATAGGTAGACCGCTTCATTGACACTTCGCCTGCGGGGCGGCGGGGTGCGGGGGGAGGCGAGAGCGCGGTTAGGGAGCGGCGCGGACGGGTGTCACCGCGCCGACCGCACCCCGCGCGCGACCCGCTATCGCCTCCCCCCACGCCCCGCCGCCCCGCAGGCGAGGTCTCAATGAAGCGGTTTACTATAGGTAATTCTTGAAAGTTACTTTCCCATTTCATTTGATCCATTTTTTTAACACAATACATTCGAAAGACTGTTAGCATATTTGGTTCGTAATTCACGATAAGATCTAAAACAGATAAACGCTCACTCTTGTCCAATTTATCGTTGGCTTGCTGCAGCTCATCAATCTGCCGGTGCAGCGCTTCGACGTCCTTCGCCAGCTTCTTGCGCTGTTCTTCTATCGCTGCGGCCGCTTCTGCTTCTTCTTCTGCCTTCTTCTTGGCGTCGGCCAACTGCGTTGTAAGTGCTGCCACCTGGGGACGGTTTGTAGGTTATTATTTGCAATTTAGTTTTTTATTTTGCTATTGTTTCGTTACTACTCCCCAAAACTGTAATTGCATGCCAAAATATTGCCAGTTCCAGTATGGCCTAAATGTTAAAATCAAGAAGTTGTTAAAGGGGTTTGGAATTATTTCTATGAATCGTGGCTCACTTAGTTTTTCAGTTTTCAAGAAATGATTTTATCAATAGTATTTATTGTTATGACTATTTTGTTGAAAAAGCTAGTGACGCTAAGGTTAAGGTCTTACAGTGCATCATAATGTCATAGATTTGCATCAAGGTTCAGGAGGTCTACTACGAAAAACGAAATCCGTCAATACGACTATCGTTATTCGGATCCGAAACATTTTTAGTATGGAATCCTTACTACGAAATGCTTCGGATCCGCAAAACGATTATTATGTTGGCGGATTTCGTTTTTTGTAGTACGCCTTCAGTTTCGTAACTTATTTATTTGTATGACAAAAGTTGGTTTCTCGTTTGTGACATAAATATGACTTCATAAAACTAACAGTCAATGAGCAGAGCAACCTTCTTTCAAACCACGGATCTTAATTCAGTTTTACATAATATCTCATAAATATAACAACAAATACTAAGCGTACCTGTTTCTCCAAGTTCCTCTTGGCTTCATCCTCCTCTTCCAGCTGGTCGCGCGCCTGCTCCAGCTGCTGCTCCACGTTGCGGAGTCGGGTCTGGAGGGACAGCTTCTGTTTCGTCTCCTCTTCGAGAAGGGCCTGTAAAGTGATTTTATTAAGTTTACAAAGACGGCAATCGATAACAATACGCGTAAGTGTAAAGATTTACACTCATGCCCCCTAATATTTAGACCATAACCGTGTAGATTTCGTAATACATACAATTTTAGGGGGCAAGTGTTGCGCTTTAAGTTGATAGCACATTACCGACAGCTGTAACCTTTTATTTACGGCTAGTAGTTTTTAGGGCCACTTGCAAATGGTGATTTAAACCAGGATTACGCTAATCCTGAATTAAATCTTATTTCTGTGTCTGTCATCGTCAAATAAACTGACAGAGATAGAATGATGATTTAATTCCGGATTAGCGTAATTCTGGGTTAAATCATCGTGCGCAAATGGGCCTTACATTTCGCAGTAGTAGCGGAACCGCTGCGTTTAACCCTCGGATTTGATCGAACCCTTACTGAAACGCACCGCTCGCCGCTACTGGCATGCGGTATTTAAAAAAACATACAAATCTAATAGGGACAAGTATAGTGGCACTGCATGTCGTCGCCGTACAACGTGGAAAACTGCCAACCGCGTGTTTTACTTCAGTATTCTTGACTAAAAAGACGGCTTCATTGCATTGAGACCTCGTCTGCGGGGCAGCGTGGGGGCGCGGGGGTAAGCGAGAGCGGGTAGCGTGAGCGGCGCGGAAATTTCCGCCGATGAGGTCTCAACGAAGCGGTCTACCTGTAACAATTAGACCTGGCTATACGTGCAGTGGTTCAGTACCTGCGCCTCGGCGTGCTGCGCGGTGGCGGTGGCGGCCTGCTTGACGGCGGCGGAGGCCTTCAGCTCGGCCTGCTCCAGCTGCTGCAGCGCCGTCTCCGCTTCGCTCTGCAGCCGCGTGCACTTCTCCAGCACTTCCGCTCTGTAGAAAAAAGGCTACAGTTCAGGCACATAACCGAAGATAACATTTGAAATATAAGCTTGCAAACGGTACGGATAGGTAAGCTTTGTAGATAAAGAATGTACAATGTCATAAGAAACACCAACTCTATCAGTCCAGTAGACGAGCTCTTCATCGCATGCTAGCTATGACAAGTTAATAGTCAGACTAAATAGGGTGACTGAATATATTATTTTGTAGAATTTATACTTTACATCTTTTTTAAATAGGTTTTAGGCTAAATTTAAATGATAAGCCGTCGAATAACGTATCACCTCGCGCGATCATGTCAACTGTTCTACCTATGTTCTAATTTACGCACGTAAAAATGTACCCGCCTCGACGCGCAACCATTTAAACATAGCCCTAACTATGTAGTACTATTATACATTCTGTGCCCTAACCCTTACTAAGCAAAGGTAGAGACGACATTATTTTGGAGAGACCCCAATGTGTTCAACGCTATTCATTTATCCTTCAGTCAAAAACCAATGACTTTCAAATGCTTGGCCTAAAAAAGGGGTTAAAATTTGTCATATTTTCTAACTGACCTGGAGCGGTCGACCTCCTGCAGCTTGGCAGCGAGCTCCTGCAGCTGCGCCTCGGTCTGCTTGCGCCGGCGCTCGGTCTCTGCGCGCGCGGCGGCCGCTGTCTTGAGCTCGGTAGCCAAGTCGGCGTTCTCCGCTTCGAGCGTTTGCTTCGCTTTCTCGAGGGCTGAAAAAATATAAAATCATATAACATTTATTTCTGCATATAGTCCCACTGAGGGCACTTATACACGTTCCACTATTAACCCTTCCACTGCTTCGGGACAATTGTAGGCTTGTGCTGAGAAGAAGCTTCACTATTCAATGCCTCTTTTCAAAAGGTTTACTATATTTGTGGTGATCAAAGCATAAATGAGAGACATTGATAACTTGGGCCTGAAAAGTTAAAAGCTACATACATAGAAGAAATGCACTACATTATTATGTTTAATGACACCCTGTATGTACAGACATATTTTTGACAAACCAGAATCACCTTCGTCTTCCTACAAAATTGACAGAAGCAAATCGCAATAGGTTATAGTCCCTCAGTTAAAAGACACCATAACCTATAGAAGTCACTCACAAAGGGCATTATTAAAGAAATAAAATTTCTTCTAATGCAGATAGCCAGATATGATCTCATCTGATGATTAGAGACAAAGCGGCCTAAGATGAATCATGCCTGACTGGTAACCGCCTCCTACAAGGTTAAAAATGGACTGATCTCTCTAAATTGAAGGTGCTTATATTTTGGTTTGTTTTCTTGTAAAATGATGATTATATCTAACCACTTAAAGAGTCCCGCTCCTGCCCGCCCGCGCGGCACATATCCCTCCAGTAATTTCTCGCAGAGCTGAAGGAGTTCCCCTCCTCGGGGAACGCCGGCTCCTGCACCTCACACATGTCATCTTTAGACAGACCGAACTTCACGTTCTTCTGCCTTCGCTTCTCAACCGTACCCATTACATAGTAAATCTAATTAATAAACAAAATTTACGCGAAAATTTCTGTAAAATATCCTGTAGACGATTTGTCGAAAAATTTGACGTTTGTTGACTGATTTGATGTATGTTTGAATTTCGAAATGACGGAATGAATTTACTTTTTTGTCGTGTCAGTGACAGGTGAAATCTTTTTGAACTATTAGAAAAAAAAACTTTTTTGACTAATCCAAAGAGTTCCTAGCAAAGGATCTTTTTAACCAGCATAATGATAAATGACGATTTTTTTATTACGATAAATCTGTATCTATTTATTGTCAGTATTTTCCATTGGCTTTACACGATTGCCTGACAGTCGGTTTTTGGAAATGTCGGCGAGCTGCGTGTAGCCACCATTAGGTAAAATTAAAGTTCCACTCACAAGCCTTTGCTTACTTGACCTGTTCGTGCTGCTGGTTGAGTTGCTGTAACTCTTGAGAATGCTTGTCTCTGGTCGGCTAGCGTCGCTTCTCTTCAAGGAGTGCTGCTAGGTTCTATATTGAGACCGCTAGTACAAAACATCACTCACCAGCCTTGGCCTTCTTGATCTGTTCGTGCTGCTCGTTGAGTTGCTGTAACTCTTGAGAATGCTTGTGTCTCTGGTCGGCGAGCGTCGCTTCTCTTCAAGGAGTGCTGCTAGGTTCTATATTGAGACCGCTAGTACAAAACATCACTCACCAGCCTTGGCCTTCTTGATCTGTTCGTGCTGCTCGTTGAGTTGCTGTAACTCTTGAGAATGCTTGTGTCTCTGATCGGCGAGCGTCGCTTCTCTTCAAGGAGTGCTGCTAGGTTCTATATTGAGACCGCTAGTACAAAACATCACTCACCAGCCTTGGCCTTCTTGATCTGTTCGTGCTGCTCGTTGAGTTGCTGTAACTCTTGAGAATGCTTGTGTCTCTGATCGGCGAGCGTCGCTTCTCTTCAAGGAGTGCTGCTAGGTTCTATATTGAGACCGCTAGTACAAAACATCACTCACCAGCCTTGGCCTTCTTGATCTGTTCGTGCTGCTCGTTGAGTTGCTGTAACTCTTGAGAATGCTTGTGTCTCTGATCGGCGAGCGTCGCTTCTCTTCAAGGAGTGCTGCTAGGTTCTATATTGAGACCGCTAGTACAAAACATCACTCACCAGCCTTGGCCTTCTTGATCTGTTCGTGCTGCTCGTTGAGTTGCTGTAACTCTTGAGAATGCTTGTGTCTCTGATCGGCGAGCGTCGCTTCTCTTCAAGGAGTGCTGCTAGGTTCTATATTGAGACCGCTAGTACAAAACATCACTCACCAGCCTTGGCCTTCTTGATCTGTTCGTGCTGCTCGTTGAGTTGCTGTAACTCTTGAGAATGCTTGTGTCTCTGATCGGCGAGCGTCGCTTCTCTTCAAGGAGTGCTGCTAGGTTCTATATTGAGACCGCTAGTACAAAACATCACTCACCAGCCTTGGCCTTCTTGATCTGTTCGTGCTGCTCGTTGAGTTGCTGTAACTCTTGAGAATGCTTGTGTCTCTGGTCGGCGAGCGTCGCTTCGTGCGAGACGGCCTCTTCCTCAAGGCTTCGTTTTAGCACCGCTACTTCTTGTTCTCGTTTGGACCGGAGTTCTTGTTGGGCTGTTGAATGAAAGATATATTATTGTTGCTGTTTTTTTATATCTAAGTTTTTTGTATATGATGTCTGTGGACGAAGATTTGAAAAGACATAGGTGGCTGACCAAAGAAGACAAAATAAGAGTGTATTGCAGAATTAATGGGAAATTAATTAAAGCATAATCAATTTTATTTAACATTTCGTAAGAAAATTTTTACTCGCATTTTAACATTTAAAAAACTTTGTAGCGGACATAGACTGGTTTTAAATGTTATTTTGAGACAATGACTGTCACATTTAGCTGTAGAACCAGGTTGTAAGCCTACAAATGCTGCAAACTATTTTCACTAAGCATTACAAGATCTGACGTAAACTTACTAAATAAAGACCCTGTAGTGTGATGACTCACCGCTCCGTCGTATGCATACATTCCTCACATATAATATACTGTGTTAGGTAAAGTGAGACAGTAATAAACCACACTTTAAGGAAGTAACATCTTTCATTCCAATACTCCCGGGTCCTGTCATTACATGGCGACCCTGCCAGTGCTGCCTGTGGGCAGTGCTGAGCAATGGAGACTTTAAATACCTATGTATATATTGTGAGTTTTTAAAATTTCTGATACAAAGTGGATTTCAAAAGACTTTTGAACGGTTTCTACGGCGAAAAAAAAATATACTAAAATGAACTTGTTTAAAATAAAAAGTGCTTCAGCTTCGTGACGTGGACAATTAAATAAATGGTGCTGGTAAAGTAGTTTCCTGGCTGCCGGGCGAACGATGGAGCCAGATGATATTGTGGAGTTTTATGCTGGGCGCAGGGAGACCGTTCGTGTCAGATGAGTGGAGGATATGCAGGGCGCCGGGAGAAGTTGGTGTCTGAGGAGGAGGCTGCCGGGAGGCTAAGCATGTCCCGAACGACGACCCCAAGTTATGATGTGGTGACAATGCGAAGTGTTAGAAAAGTGAACCCAGAATGTAGTTTAGTTAGACGTAGAATTAAATTATAAGTTGACATAAAAGCAATGGGTATTTAAGTCTTATTTTTTTAAAAGGGCACTGTCATCAATGTAGTTTTAATTATTTTCATGCAGTATTTAATACTTATTTCATAAGTTCATTTCTTATTAATTTAAAAAGGTAAAGCTATCAAGTTTTGTCTAAAAATTGTATTTGACCTAAATTGATTAAATCGTGCACATAAGCCAGCGATAGCAAAATTGCTGACGCTGACGCACGTGTAGGTTCGTCTTGCAACTTGATGCACTTTTGTGACGCAATAATGTACTTCTTTTACCCGACTGCGTCTAAAGTAGGGTAATGTAATTTCTGAGTCAAATAATTTTAGCCTTTAGGAGATAACTTATTTTGATAAAGTTAAAAATTTATTCACTTTTTACTTGGATTGACGAATTTTTTTACTTGGATTAGGCACGTAATAAATTACTTATAATGGTAATTACGAGACGCAAATGCTGCAGAATTTTGCTCTTAATTATGGATAAGGAATAGGCATACATGTTTTTGTAGGCAATGCAAACTCAATGGATTATGACAACGAATACTTAGTTATTTTTATTTTTGTGCGAGATGACCAGGTACCTTTGCGAGTGATTTGGTCAACAAAGTAGAGTAGTTCAATTGGACTGATCATCCAAAAGTGTTACGATATTTTGTAAGCCACAATATTCTTAAGTTTTTTTTATGGAAATGTAGGTATTGTGCAGGTACCAAAGGTGAGATAGAGATCAGTTTCTTCAGGGTCTAGTCGACGTGAACGAGTTTCACCGCTAAAACCTGTTGGAGACTTGTAGGTATGTCTTAATTCGTGATTCTCTATAGTGTATGTGATAATTTTAATTAATGATGAAAATGTACTAAAAAGTACAAGAAGTGTCAGTTCCTTCCATTCGATCATGGTGTGAAACGAGTTTTCCTCTGTGAGATAAGTTGGAGCCTAGTAGAGGCTTAAATCATGACCTTCATATAAATATAAGGGCATGCATGACCCATGTTATAAATATAGTAAATAATTATAATAAGTCGACTATAAAATAAAGTATACGCCAATGAAATAAATGAATAGGTCCGGCCGGCCTTTCTTTATTAAATTATGATTGAATATATCCATGGATAGTATTATACTACGTGTGTACGGAAATGACAAAGCTGTAAACTAGCGATGAGTTAACTATGATGTCTTTTAGAGTAAAAATAGTTGATGAGAATTTATTAATAATAATGACACCTGACGAGGTGGTATTTATTGTTATATTGGATATGACAAACAAGAATACGAGATTTTATCTCAAATGATATGAATACAGTTAGAACTATTTTCTTAAGGTAAACAATGATTTATTTTCTTTTCTCGCTAAGTAGTCGTATTTTTTTAATGTTTGATAAACATAACATGCAATTCTGATGAATATCGTTGATCGTGTATTGAATAATTATACAGATTTTTGCTGACAGTGTCCGTACTTGAATAGTTTAAAACTACATAACCCCCTTAGAAAAGAGGATTGAATATTATTATAAATTATTGGGAAATAATATAATTTAGTAATAAGTGGGTATAAAAATAAATCCTTAAAGAATATTCCATATAAATATTGATTATATGTCAAAGATAAATTAAACAATGCTTTGAAACGCTCATGATGCAAACTATCCAATAATAACTTTGTAAATCATTTTTTTTTGCTGTATGATTTGAAACATGTTTTTGTTGTATTGTAAATCAATCTGTATTTCAGCATGCATACATATTATTTTATTTATTTAACTCTTTAATACTGTTTGTTTTAAAATCATCGAAAGTATTGATAAATGTAAAACCAAATTTTATAAAGTTAAATAACGTTCGAAATAGGTAATTCTGCTTCTAAAAAAAAATATTTTTTGTTTCTATTTTTTTTTATTAAAAACGGGGGAGGTGTAGTGTGATGACTCACCGCTCCGTCGTATGCATACATTCCTCACATATAATATACTGTGTTAGGTAAAGTGAGACAGTAATAAACCACACTTTAAGGAAGTAACATCTTTCATTCCAATACTCCCGGGTCCTGTCATTACAACCCATATTATCTATTTTCAATTATTATTTAATTGTTTATGTAGCTCAACAATTTATTATTATTATTATTATGGATCAGTGACGAGTGATAGAATAGTGTAAAAGAGAAAAACATACTGCGCCGACCCCAGATAAACTGGGAACAGGGCTAGAGGATGATGATGATGATGATTACATTACCTGCAGTAGTGTCGAGCGAGTCAAGCAGCTCGCTCTTGAGCGCTTCCAGCTCTTCATTTAGATCTCTCTTCAGCTTCTCGGCCTTGGTTCTTGCTGCGCGCTCGGCCTCCAAGTCCTCGTGGGCCTCGGCGAGGGCCGCGGCGGCCTCACGCGCGGCCTTTTGGGCCCCGGCGCGGAGGGAGCCCTCTTCGTCTGCGCGGGCGAGCGCTGCGGCTAGCTCTTCCTCGCGTTTGGCTGGAGGAGTAGAGTGTAAGGTTATTTATTTAGTTCAAGATGAAAAATACGGTGTGGTCAGTACGTCATTAGTCAAAACGCCTTAATTGGCGTCCATTGAAAAATAAAGAGGAAAATAGATAAGTATTATCAAAACGGTCTTCAATTTATTATTATGAAAGACGGCAAGCAAAACATTTGTCAAGTTCTTAGATATTATACAAAGTTATTTATCACGTTTCAAAGGAATCATCATTGCAAAATCTTTCTTTTGATCGTTTTACTCAAACACATACTAAAAAAATATAGGTAATTCATGAAAAAAGTACTCACTAAGTACAATCTGTAGCTCCTCAACCTGTGCTTTCCTCTCAGCAAGTTGTTCTTTGACATCTTGTAACTCTGTTTCTAGCTTCCTCTTAGCGCGGTCTACTTCTTGACGCAGCTGGTGGTCCTATAAACCGGCGACACATAATTAGACCAAGGCCATTCATTACTCTTTAACAATTTATAAAATAAGGGCCTCATTGTAAGATGGTATGGTCACAGATTTAATTTTTTTGTCGCATGAGTCTGAGCCATAGCCCAACAATATAACAAGGCTGATCATATAAGTCGCTTATCTATTATCGCTATTTGTATAAATCAAACGTCTCCAATAATATTCTCCTACCGATTTTCGGTAATGGCGGCCTCTCTCAACAGAGATATTATTATGGTGCCCAGATTTGTCTGCCCACTCTGTTCCTACACTCTCATTAATTCGGTGAGACGGCTCCGACATGACCGATGAGAGATCAGGCGCAGAACCAACGGCTTGACATGCGCACCGACGCACAGAGATGTCATCACCAGTATCAACGCCAACTTCCTGCCTCAGAGTTGTTTCCGAGTATTTTCAAGACGGAAAAACCCAGAAACTAATTACAGCCCGACCTGGAATTCCACCCAAGGGTAGTGACCAGCGAACTGACCAACGAGACAGTCAACCAAACGTCTACAAACTATGTAAACGTATAGCAGGCCGCTAAAAAGTCAGTAAATAAAGATGTGATATTCTTATAATCAAACGTAAAAGAAAGTAGTACCTTAAGTAATTTCTCTTCTAATTCCGCGATGGCGGACTCCTGTTTCGCCTTGAGTTTGCTCAAGTGCTTGGCCTTTTCTTCTTCTTCGGCTAACGCTTGTGAAAGGTCGTTTGCTCGCTCTTCAAGAATCTGAAAGAAAGTAATTTTCTTAAATAATTCCATACCATCAAACAGATACCAGTGGACATGAAAAACTTGTATCACTTACCTGTCATTTGAATATTAAGGTTTTAACAGCAGCCAGTTAATTGAATGCCTAGGCAGTTCGTTCATTATCTCAACTAGCCACGTCATTGAACGCAACGTTTAACCAGATGGCTAAGTCATTAAGTTAAAGTCATTCAGTCGGTTCAATTAACCAGCTGATCAAACCAGATGGCTACCACATACATAATGTGGAATCTGCCAAATTCGATAAACTAGAAAAAGCAATAACATTAAGCACCTACATCAATTCAGTTCTATCCTGAAAGTCGACAGTCGGCTACATGGCTCAAGCCACCATTTTGAGGTGAGGCCATTGACCAGTATTGAAATGTCTAGGTAGACATGGTTATATTTTTTTTCATCAAACAAAGTGCACTGTAAATAGTTGAAACATGAACTGACCTTCTTCTCTTTAACGAGTTTCTGGTTGGTGTCCTCGCTGAGAGCCAGCTCCTCCTCCAACTTCTTGAGCTTGGCGTCGCACTGCACGCGCTCGAGCTGCAACTTCTGCCGCGCTGCCTCCTCCTCCTCCAGCTGCTCTTCCAGGTCCTGGGAACATGAGGTACAAATATGTTTAGATGATGGTTATAGCATTCAGTGTTTCCTCACTCACACATGACTCCCAACACCGGCTCGCCTCACAGGCACACACAACGATAGTCTATGTCCACTCTCGCCCGCGGCTCTCGTGTTATGACCATAGACACTTAGACTTCTAGACACTATGTCACTGACTAACATCTCATGCGGCCTGCCCCGAGACGGTGTTGATACCAATACAAACACTACCAAAGTGTATTTTAATAATAAACATATTGAATTTTGCCGAAACCAGATGAACAAGTATAGTCAATGAGGGCTATCGCGTATGAATTCGCCGCTAGGGGCGCTTGTGTAGCGTGAGGTCTCCGAAATGTCAAATGTCACTGTTTGTGGGTTAGATTTGCGGGTTTATTTCTTTTAAATTAATATTTTGAATATTTAGCAATTAATTCTATTATTTATGGAAAATACTAGTTACGGATCAATGAGTGTTTTAAAAGGGGGACTAAGAGAATAAATGTTAAATCTTTAATAACTTGTGTACTTACTCCTCTTTTCCTAACAAACCTGGACTGCGGCATGCCCGATGTATTGTAATATTTAAATTTAATGGCAATTTTTTTTATCTCTCCATAATGACAATTACACGCCAGAAAAGCTAAATTCTGAACCTCACGCGACAGTGGCGCCAAATAGTGAGCACGAAAACGGTAGCCCTCATTGTTTAAGATTTTCATTGACAATTACCTGGATGTTGAGCTGCAGCCGCTTCTTCTCCTGTTGCAGCGCACTGCAGCGCTCCTCCTCCTCTTCAATACGTCCCTCCAGGTCGTGCAGCAGCTCCTCCAGCTCTTGCTTGCGAGCCGCCGCGCGCGCTCTGCTCTCTTCCGCTTCCGCGCACAGTTCTAGCTCAGCCTGGAAGATAATGTAATAAATGTTAAAGTCGGTTTAAGTAGATGCTGTGTGAAATAAATATCATTCAGATCAGACGTCTTTCTTTAGGCATTAATGTGACATAATATAACAGCATACTGCTATTATAAAACTTAAAACTTTTCAAGCATTAACTATTTATCCTTATCTTCGTATCTTTTTCAATCTCTCACTCACTCTCACATACTTTTAAGCACATTATATATGATAGGAACTGCTGTATTAAAACCAAATCAATATCGGCCTTAATCACTCGTTGTCCATTTTGACGCTCGTCCTCTTCTTGGGTCATCTTCACTTCTGGCTTCGTCACTTCTAGAAGTTAGATTTTCATTCAGTATTTACCTGTAGCTGTTCAGCCAGCTGCGTCTTTTCTGCGTTCGCCTGCTGGTACTTCTGCTCGTACTCAGCGCAGCGCTTCATCTGCGTGTCGAGTCGGTCTCTGATCTGTCGCAGCTCATCTTCTTTTTGCGTCAACTTCTCTTCTTGCTTCGTCACTTCTAGGAGAGGTTTTACCTGGAATTTGAAAGTTAGTATGGAAACAATAGCACCTATTAGGTTTGTTGTGTATACTTTTGGAAATATAAACCACTATATTTTATTAGCATACATAGCCCTTGTATAAGGATAGTAACACAATTCTTACTGACTTTTACACATCGATGTTTTGATTTCACATAGAAAAAAAATATGAACATTTCTCGCCTTGTTTCAATATCGATCAATGCAAACATTTTCTTAAATATTGAAATAACCATGAACTTTGGATAAATAATATCTTCTTAAAATTAATAGATTATACTAATCCAAATTACAGGGTCAACCTGATTAAAACCGTATCTAAAAATTTCTTTTCACGGGCAATGGGAATAATAACCAAATATTTAATTGATAAACTGAAAATTTGCCTAATGATAATAAGCCTGGGAAAAAATAGCCTTGATTACATTTACAATAAGGGCCTACCTATTTTTGTTGAAAAAGAGTGATGGTTCCCTCACTGTCCCTTGTGATAATATAAACAAACGTGATTTATACTTCCAACGGACAATAGCAACGGTCGACAGGTGCGAATATACAATAAATTATTCTTGATATACATAATACTCTATTGAACATGTAGGTCTCGGTAATTATTTACATAACTTTCCAACAATAATCCAAGCCAAGGCTGTTCTCAAAACATTACAGTAGTATACAGTATACAGTAGGCATATACAAAAACATTTTTAAATAATTACATATTTTATGACGTTTGCATCCTATATTTTAAATGCACTTAGTAACTGACTAATTATAGTTAAATTTGTGACAAGGAAATAATTGTACTCTTTACAGAAAAATCAACACCAATAGCCACTGACTGCCAAATACTATAGAGTGCAAATAGTTTATGATTTGAATAAAAACAATGAAGAAAAAATCTTACCTTTATATACAACCTCCACCATTGCCAATTTCTGAGCTTCAAATACGCGGCACAGTTCCTCTGTATAATCCTGATAGCATTCAGCTGTTGCAGGCGTTTCTGGTAGTTTCGCCTGGCTAAGAATCCTCGGCAGAACGCCTGGAAGTTCACGATCAGGTCCGTGATCTTGTAGTCACGTTCCTCTTCAAGGTGGGCTAGCACTCCCGCGCGGAAGAAGATCTTTGACTGACCCACGCGGTATAAGTTGTGGTCCAACTCCAAAGCCTCAATCATCTGTTCACAAGCTTTCTTTCCATCCATGAAACCTTTTGGAATAATATTCGGGGTCAGCAGCTCGTAACGCTGTCTGAACTCCTGGAACGGAATACGGTTGGGGAAACCTTGTCTGCATATCCTAATTCCTTCGAGCACACCATTGCAACGAAGCTGGTCCAACACCAGAGGCGCCTCAATTTTACCAGCTTTCTTTTCATGGTTCGGAATAATACACCTTACGAAGTTCGGGTTTGTGTTTCTGAGTGTTGCCATCAGTTTAGTTAGCTGTTCTTTGTACAACTGTGACACTGTTCTGAACATGCCTTTTCTCGTTCTCGCACCGAATTGCGTGTCTGTCATTGCCTGTTGCGCCATGCCGACGATCTCAGCGTCCTTCCAGATGTGGCACACGAAGGGATCCTGTGACGATTGGAGAAGAGACACGACATTCTCGTTGAGAGGGTCCATGTTCTTCATCAACCACTTTTCAGCTGAGTAATCGACTTTGCCGGCGTAGTGGATGATCGCGAAGTCAGCGATTCCACGGAAGTCTGTCTTCATGAACTTGGGGTGGACGGAGTGGGCGGACACCAGCTTCTCTACGAAGGTTTTGTCTGTTGCTTTGGGGAACCAACACTCCTCGTCCAGCAGCGCCATGATACCCATCGGCTTGTCGATAAGGTCGATGGTCGGTTGCAGATCGAGCCCGAAGTCGATGAACTTCCATTCAATTCCTTCTCTCTGGTACTCCTCCTGTTCGAGGATGAACATCGTGTGGTTGAACAGTTGCTGTAACTTTTCGTTCGTGTAGTTGATGCAGAGCTGTTCGAACGAGTTCAGGTCGAAGATTTCAAAACCAGCCATATCGAGGATACCTATAAACGAGGCGCCCTGCCTTTTCGTCCTGTCCAGAGACCTGTTGATTCTGTTGACCAGCCATCTGAAGAGGCGCTCATAGCATGCCTTGCCGATGGCTTCGACGGAGAATTCTACTTGTTCTTTCGTCTGTGCTTTCGTTACGAAATCGCGACCTACTTTGATTCTTGGTTTTAGGAACGCTTTCGTCATTTCTGTTACCGAAAGACCTGTAAATGCGAAAGGAGATTAATTAACAGAAACTAGTCTAGTCACCTAAAACATATCATGCAGTGTGTTGTGCGCTGTCTTACCTAACAAATGCGCGATTTTCTGCGCAACTGTGTTATCGGGCAACGTGGCCTGATCGGAGTTCCTCTCCTGTTTGAATTGCATGGATCCAAACAGGAGAACCGCCGACACTATCCTGAAGATGGAATTGAAGTCTTCTATGTTCATGCCCATAATATTCATTGACTTGATCGTCGCTTGGAACTCAACGGTATCATCGATCCCTGGAACTGGTAACGCGGCATTTGACAAGAATGGGTAACTTTTGGGGTCTTCTAGAATGTACTCTGCCCTCTGTTGAGGCGTCGCTCCGGCCAGAAGTTGGTAGAAGATGTGGAATGTCCTTTCGTCTTTCGCTTGTCTGATTGCTCTCGACTTTTCTAATAAGTACGTTTCGATGTTCGCGCCAGCGATGAAGCCTGACGCGTCGAAGTTTATTCTTATGAATTTACCCTGGAATTTTGTCAGATTTCATTTTAACTCTGCTTTAAAGTAAGAAACCGACCAGAAAATTTGAGTATACTTACAAATCTCGATGAGTTGTCGTTTTTGACTGTTTTAGCATTACCAAACGCTTCTAAAATAGGGTTAGCCTGCAGTAACTGTTGTTCCAACTCTCCCTATAAAACATAGAGGTTCTATTAATTCTTCTATTCACATTTTAGTCAGCAACTCTTGAAGAGAATGCAAGCTGTCAATCACCAAATTAAAAGTACATTGTTAATGTTGCCATTCTGAAAATCCTTCTCCATTTTCTTTGCAAGTTTGTAAAACAACCGTCGACGATAATATAAAGAAAGTTTTTCAGAATGGGCGTATAGGTTTAGTATAAAAATGGGATATTTACTGAGTCAAAGATGCAATGAGTGACGTCACAAATGGCGTTAATGTTGTTACTGTTAGCGGTTACCTCGAACGTGGGTCCGTTGGGCTACGGGGCGATAGCAGCGTGGAATGAAAGGTTAATGGTTATGAGCGGAATGACACAATATGTACTTCCAAAGTTAATCAGATTACCTTAGCATATATTGATGACTTCATTATGAGATCAAAAATCTAAATACAATCAATTTTCCATATGAATCAACTGAACACAATTTCATATGGAACATTGATTGGATCAGTTGACATAGGCAGTATGATTTACAACTGACTGAAACTATGAAGAAGAAAACATGTACACAATAAAATATATTTGGGAAGATAAGTAAACACAATCAATATGTTGATCTCTTAATGAAACCTGTTTGTTAACGGTTTTATTATTTTGAACACAAATTTTGTTTCCATGTAAATGAGGCGAATGAAAAAAATTTGTTGTGTTGATACGACAAACACTAAAACTCATTGTGTTTATGACTTTATTTTTTTGTTTCATACTACTCGACATTATCTAAGACACAGACTGAATGATTACTGTTTCAATGTTAATGACACTACTTATTTTGTAAGGTAATAAACTATTTTACTGTATTGCGATATAATATTGTAATAGACGATAATTAAAAAAGTCCATAGTTCGACTATACGACATACATATTGTAATGTTCGTAATGAAAAGTTGATTAAGCTTATTAAGAGTAATTTTGGAAACGTTTTAACCCAACCATACGGACATGCATTATAACATTATATTATCATAAATCCAAAGCCAACATTACAATTTGTGATAAATTGTCCTCAAAAGATTTTTGACTAAGAAGATACCAATTCGCAATTTGACCAACTGAATAAATTCTGTTCCTTTATCAGGTTTATCTACCTTTAGCATTATCCTGGCCCTAAATGACTTTCCTGTTTTTGTAAATCATCTCATATAAAACCAAATCAACCATGATATTGAGGACAATGTACCACAGGAGTGATGTTCCCGTCATGCCTACAAGCTTATTCCATATTCGGCGTTATCATTCGCACTTACTATAATCAATTGCGGAGTCGGTCCCTGCGCCGGCGTCGGGTGGATGGAAATAAAAAATATATATTACATGTGTGGCCAAGGGCTATACAGGGTGGGCGAGTTGGAGGGTAGGAAAGTAAATAACCTTGTCATTTACAAAAAAAATTGTGAACAGGCTTCTTCTGGTTAAACTCGCTTCATCGTCGTCAATGTCTATGCCTCATCTGGTATAGTCTAGAGACAAGAGTAAATTAACAATTCTAAAAACACCTGAATATAATTGACACTATCATGTTTATGATTGTCACGTGGTAGACACTCGTTTTAAATGTCTCTATCTACGAAACGCAGTTATATCAGCGAATCCCACACCAAAAGCGTATCAAAATATAAGGCTGAATTACTTCATTAAATTTTTAAGTTATGATGACAGAGAACACTAAAGATGAAGAGTGTCCAAACAATTTAACCGAATTAATTAACTCTTATTTTATCTTTCCACCCCTTTGACTCGCCCTATTTATCTTTGCATCTATCACACGTGCTAAATACATTGTAAATAGCGAGAATAGCAACGCATAGTAACATCTAATGGTGACGTGATACTTAAACAGTTGGAAGCGTAAGACAATGACTTCGATTTTGAGATCATTGACTTTTATGTAATGAGAAGTAAACAATAGTTGAGTGTAGCCTTCAATTAACATACGGCTTGTAATAAAATGCTAAAATACATAATTTTGTGAATATTCAAGGTTTAATATACAATTGATTTTTGTCGTCATTTTGAAAGCGTTTCCAACAAATCTAATAACTGACATGAGATGTTACTCTAGCCGCATTTCAGATAACTACATTTAGCTTAAATTTCACACCAAACAAGACAAAGGTGCAGCGTGAATCACTTTTAATTACAGGTCTAAGGGTGCGTCCATACTGATAGCACGAGTTGCATTGTCAGTTTGTTACACAATATGAGTGGGCGCGGCCCAATTGCATTAGCGTACAAATTTGTAAATAAATAAGAAGTGTAGTATATAACGGAAATCAGATTTCAAATATTGTGATTTTCTTTGTGGCAATAATGGGAAAAGATTTGAAAGTTGTAGTTTCAAGCTTTTAACTCTAAGGCCTCGTCCTGGACGCCAGCGAGCGGAGCGGGCGATGGCGAGCGCGTCTTGATCAATTTCATAGATTTGTGTGACTGTTCTCGACGACAGCGGTGCGGGCGGAGCGGGCGGCGTGCGTCGAGCTGTATTACCGCCCATACCTACCGCCCGGTCCGCCCGCTGGCATCCAGGACGAGGCCTAATAGTGTCAGTATTTCGCTCTTCTACCCTGCATTGATATATCTAATTTCGAAACTTCAAAACATTTCAAGCGAAATAACTAATTGCAATCGCCAGTAAAAAGTGACCCACTTTATGTTTAGTGTAAAATCAATGCAATAATGTAAACATTACATCGACACCTATCGAAAATAGTGCCTCACTGCATGCCACCTCCATGAAAGGTGCACCAAAAGTAGGGCATAGTATAAAGTACTTATACAGTCAAAACCGCATAGATAGAATCGTAATATGCCCTTATAAAACGTTTAATTAAAAACACATTTGCGCGAGCACAGCTTTTTGTCTAGTACTCAAAACCAGGTCATTGCATGTCGCTATAAAAATGATAAAATATGCTGTTAAGGGAATTGCGCAAAATGACTGAATTTGTTATGAAAGGTATTTAAGTTGCAAGTTACCGTATTGAATGGAGTTATAAAACTGCTCGCGCAAATAAACTTTAGGTATTCAAGGCATTGAAGTTGCAGTATGGTATTGCGATAAAAACTTTCTAGATCATAAAGAGCGCAAGCGAGTATTGTCATGGTTTCGGAGAGAAGGTATTGCTAGCGCTTTTGTTGTGATGAAATTTCTGCAAGTAGCAATCAATTATGAGATGCATATTTGAAATAACATAAAGAGTTTATTTAGCTTGAGAATCGAGCAGACTAACTAAAACTAACTAAGAGAGATCGTTTGATAGCTTTTACCATTTCTTTAAAGCACTGCACTTCACTTTTTACATAAAATAGTTTCCTAAGCAAGCCCATACGAACGTAACTCTACTACGTCATCCTTTGTGTACTATAATGAAACCACTCATAATAGCTCTATCTATAGATGTTTATAATCAGCGATACGTGCTGTAAACTCCAATATGAAAATAATTTCGATGACTCAGAACTGTACTTACGACTGACAATGCACTTATGTCAACGTATGCGCTACCAAATGCAACAAGATTTACTAAATTGATGACTATGTCGAATGATACTTGTAAAGTTAGTTAGCAACACTGACAAGAATGTCTTGAGCAGATATAACGTAGCTGTTTTTTTACGTAAACGCCTTTAACTCTTACCCGGTAACGGTAGTCGAACCAAAAATGGGAACGCTATAAAAGTTACATTTTAAAAACAAAATCCAACAACAAATTAACTTATTAGGTCTGCGTTTGACAATTAAAGGTAAAAGGAGATTGGTCATAAGCGGCCGCCTCTATAAATGGCATGGCATTTACGCCTTCACCTCGCGTGTAATGGACATAACGAGCCACATTAGCGCGCGAACATGGCAATTCAGCAAGTGTGCATACGCCCTTAATTCCAATCTTTATGATATCTAAAACGTGTCATTAATAACCCGACGATAAACCAGCGAATTTATTATCTAGCAGATTTATTTCACTGCAACAGATTGAAATCTTTATTCTTCGAGCCTTAACCGAACATGACAAGGCAATAACTTTTATAGGGCACTTGTAGAACTGCATTTACATCTGAACATCCAATTGAAGTAATCAGCAGTAACTATATTACCGTTACGGTTTTACGAGTAGAAAATTTTATTACTGATCGCTTTATTTGACATATCAATGAGTGGGATAACCCACTGAGGGAGCTTAAATTTCCATTTTAAATAAAACTGTGAAATTAACTTTAAGATTTTTGTATACAACCTAAAATAGACCTTGTTCATGTTTAATATCATGCACGTATTCTTATACAGTTCAATCCTACTCCAATCCTTTTTTTTTGTTTCCTGGGTGTCTAGTCTAAAGGAGACAGTCGACAATGGGATTTTTTCTTAAAATATGCTAATTTTAAATCGCAAAGCATCTTACCGCCCCAGATCCCTTTGGTTTGGAGGCGGCGACGTACGCTAGGTACTGTATGACTTTCTTCGTGTTTTCTGTTTTGCCAGCGCCTGACTCGCCTGTGCACAAGATTGACTGGTCCTCGCGATCTGAAATTCAAGTACAGGTTTTGTTGATACAGTTAAAATACATACGTATAGTGAGAGAGCAGTGAGTAAGAGTGAGAGAGCAGTTAAATTACACTATAATAGTGACATTGTTCTGTAGAGGTATTATAATGTATCATAAAATTATGCATAAAGTAAAACGACAAGACACTGGAGATGTGAAACACAACGCAGTCATAGATACAGTATGTGTATAGCTTTACCAAATGAGTTGTATGGAGTTGTGTTCATGTTCATAATTAGAATACCAAGCCCACTCTAGCATTCGTTATGAGACATAAACATGTAGGACACTTCAAACCTCATAATTATGTCTTACATCTCAAACAAAGGTTAGTCTCGGTCGGTAATTAGTGTGTACTATACTGCGCTATCTCCCTTCCCTCCGCCCTGGTTACTATCGGTCAGCGGTCAGTTAGGAAACGAGTTGGTGGGTGTTTCCTGCGTCTCATTAGTTAGGGCTCGTATTGCTGCATTGTAGTGACGAGCCGTGCACTTGTGGCTACAGGTAGAACTATACACATATCATAAGGTACCAAATAGTAGAACTTGGTGGTAACATGAAATATCTGACATTACAAACGCACCCATTAAAGCCGTTGTTTCCAAAGTCAAAATAAAAAGGGATTATTCGGTAACAAATTTTTATACGAAACGATCACAACAAGGGGCAAACAATAATATTGTTCCCTGCGATTAATATCCATGAGCTTGTTTACTCGAATAATTGAGACAATATTTATTATAGAAGCTTATTTACTGTAGGTATATGCCAAATGTATTATTTATTTGATTTATTTCAGGTTATATGTATTATGGTTGAATAACGTTGCTCCAACATTAATTTTTTTGTACTCCCTAAGAATGGATCGGCTTTTTCAAAAGATGTCTTCTGCGTTTAAAACGGCTCTACATTTAAAAGGCTCGAAATATTCCGTCTTAGACATCACTATCCTAAGATAAGCGACTGGTTCGAGTCGAGCCATTTGTCTAATTGTCCACTAATGGCTGCCAGACGATACGGGAATGAGTTACGACCACTAACTTACGAGCTGTGTCACGAGTGTGCCTTTTATTCCGTGTTTACGCCACAGTGTAAAGGTTCCTGCTAAAGGCATATAAAATAGACATTGCTTAAAGTAATACTCGTGCAATCTCGAGATGAACGCACAGATTGAATGATTTAGGTACTAAAGATATCTTACATTGAAATTAAAAGGTATAAAACAAAAGATAAGATTGAACTGAAACCGTCCAACACACGACGCTAAAGTCAGGGGAAGTAAGGAGAGTGATGTTGTTAATGATGATCCTACCAAACGCATAAAACCGATGAAATAGACGTAGAATGAGCACTTACATCAATTCTATACCTAAAAGACACATCAACACCGTCTCTATCTAGGGGTATAGATTTTGTATAAAGTTCTGATAAATGGGTTTTAAAAAAAAATATACATACACCTTGACACTAAAAATAGCTTACGTAAAGCTTAAATTTTCAGCTCTTTTGATTCAATTGAGCAAATCTAAAATATTCCTAGACAGTGTTGATTTGTATATTATAAAGCTGAAGAGTTTGTTTATTTGTAGAAACGCCTTAATCACAGGAACCTCTAGGCCGATTATATATATTTTTTTTGTTGGATAGATACATCAATTCGCTGCGACGGGAGGGGGGGATGCATTCGCGGAGGACCGCTAGTGATTAATAAAGATCTAGTCTCAGCCTTAAAGGTCATCAGACAGACTATTTGAACAAGTACTACACTACTAGAGGCTAGCTAGACTAGACAGTCCAAATAGTTTGGTCATACCATAGTAATTGGGCGCTTGAACTTTAAGCAGTCTAGCGTGATTAATTGGTTAATTAGATGAATGCCAGTAAATGTGAATAGTATTTTGACAATAAAGTTTGGTGGTAAATTATTAACATGCATTAGTTAGAGTAAGACAGACGACGATTGCGGGGGGATTAAGGAAGCCTAAGGAAGAAGGGAGACATGATGATAGATGAAATTAGTTGTACTGAGGGTTGACGGTTTCAGGTCAACGCTTTCAGGCTTTCCATAAAAAAATATGAGAAATTGAATGAGAGATCGAATCTCTGTTCTCTTGACACTAACATGTTCAATAGATTGTACTCGTAATATTTCTGTATACTGATATATTTTCGAATGTAACTGCAACTCCTGACAGAATAAGGTCTGTATAACTTACCTTGTAACATAGAGCGGTAAGCTGTGTCTGTGATGGCGAACACGTGTGGCGGTACCTCGTGCCTCTTGATGCCTTTGTACCTCTCCATGATCTTCTCCGTGTAGATCGGCAGCTTCTTGTACGGGTTCACCACCACGCAGAAGAGGCCGGAGTATGTCTGTGGGCGAAGAGAAGAGTTTGTTAGACATTGCTAGAAATGATCTATCATTATGGAGCTACGACGAGGAAAGGGTGATGCTTTCTCCACCAGACATTTCCACCATTACAACTCTTGTGTGGTCAGGATCTAGTTCTAGTAAGTAGATCAGCATGGCCCTATAGAATATCCTACTAGAGGTAGACCGCGAAATTGAGACCACGCCTGCGGGGCACAGGGGCGCGGGGGTAGGCAAAAGCGGGTATCTGTGCCGCCCGCACCCCTCAAGCACCCCTGTGCCCCGCAGGCGATATCTTAATGAAGCGGTTTACCTGTATCCAGTGAAGGCTGGACCAGATTCTTTCAGATATACATGGACCTGGCTAAACATAGAACATTTACTATGGAGTTTATGAAAAGTATGAAACATTGATACGAGAAGACAGTTGCAGTGTATCAAATATCGATAATGTTTACAAAGTATAATGGTATTTAATTTACATTTAGACTACATTGCATGTCACTGTGTTCGGTGCAGATGATGATAACATTAGGCTTTATTGACGCATCAAATAGTATCAGTGGGCCTATTATGCCTTTACCCATAAAGAATAATGTCCATACATCATATCCTACTTATCTCACTAATATTATAAACGCGAATGTTTGTGAGGATAGATGTATTTGTTACTTCTTCACGCAAAACTTCTAATATACATTTTGATGAAATTTTACAGAAATATAGTTTACACATTGAAATAGAACATTATTATTTATTCATGTTATTTAGTAAGATGGTCCACGTTTCACACCCATATAGTGCTATACTCCAAATGTACACTTTCACGAGATTTTTGCGAACATTGCTGGATATTCTTGCCTTTATTAAGTTCTTTTTTAAGTTAAAAGCTTGCCTTGCCATCGCAATCCTCGCTTTTATGTCTGGTGTACACCTGGAGTCGTCGGTAATTAGGCTGCCTAGGTATTTAAAGTTTTTAACCTGTTCTACTAGTCTATTGTCAATGGTGATAGGGCTATGTTTTTCTTTTTTTGATGCAATAAGTGTTTTAGTTTTATTTATATTAATTTTAAGTCCAAATTCTTTGAATATGATGTCCATTTCTTTAACCAATTCTTCCAATAAAATTCTGTCTTATCTTCTGCTATGGCTGCGATATCATCAGCGAAGCGAATAAATTTAAATATTTTCCCGTTAATTTTGACACCCCCCTTTTCTGATTCCAACATTTTGCGTATCGCACACTCTATAAATATGTTAAAAATAAGTGGCGAGAGAGGACAACCTTGTCTTACTCCCTGTCTTATCCTTGCTTTTCCCTTTTCATCTCCCACTTCTACTATCATTTCTTGGTTTTTATACAGTTCAAAGATGATCCTTCTGTCTCTTTAATCCAGTCCAGCCTCCCTGAGAATTTCCATCATTTTCCTCCAATTAACTTTATCAAACGCCTTTTCCAGATCAATAAAAGCTATATGTGTGTCCATATCAAAATCAAGTCTTCTATCTATTATTAATCTCAGAGCTAAAATAGCTTCTCTAGTTCCTTTCTCCTTCCGGAACCCATACTGATCTGGGCCCAAATAGCATTCAGTCAAGGGTCTTATACGGTTTTGAATTATTTTAATTAAAATTTTGCTTGCCTGTGATATAATACTTAGCGTTCTATGTTTGTCGCATTTAAGTGTGTTTGCTTTCTTTGGTAATGTTACTGGACCATGACAAAGAAAGATAGGGAGAGACTGGAAGCGTTTGAGATGTGGTGCTGGAGGAGGATGGAGAGAATAAGCTGGACGGAGAAAAAAACTAATGAAGAAGTCTTGAACTTGGTAAAGGAAAAGAGAAAACTAATAGAAACAATTGAGAGTAGAAGAGGGAGAATGCTGGGACACTTGATACGACACGACAGTTTCATCAGAACGATAATAGAGGGAAGAATAGAAGGAAAAAGGAAGAGAGGAAGACCAAGAATAAGCTATATGCAAAGCAAAAGTTGAATGTTGCGTCGTATCAAGAGGTCAAGAGAATGGCGGAAGAGCGTAAAGAATGGAAAAAACTCCACCGACAAGAGCTTGGCTCTTAAATTAGATGATGATGATGATTTAGTAAGATCTGATATTTCCAAAGGATAAGCCGCGGGGAGCCGCTTAGTAAGAAATAAGCCTGCTGAATATATCTTGATTGTGCTTTAGTTCGTGGTTCACTCGATAAATAAACAATTAAGCAGACTACAGAAATTAGTTCAATGAATCAACTACACGATTCAAAACCGGTATAATTAGAGTCTTATAGTGTGGCATTTGGGTTGAAATTTCAACAAGAAGGCATCTTTAATTAGGATTTCGTCACCTCCAATGATAGCTCTTGTTTGGACACCGAACGCTTGATAGAAATTCGATACGGCAATATTTAACTGGCCATCATACGGTATAACAATAGGTAATTGAACGTTAAAAATGGTTCATCATTAATTTAT
This sequence comes from Pyrausta aurata, assembly GCA_963584085.1. Taxonomy (NCBI): domain Eukaryota; kingdom Metazoa; phylum Arthropoda; class Insecta; order Lepidoptera; family Crambidae; genus Pyrausta; species Pyrausta aurata. Next base: position 1,083,671 of record OY757263.1, on the reverse strand, counting down.
GTCAAGGAGTTCGACTGTTTGTTATTTGACAGCAGGAACAGACACTTTCTGTGTGGTTGTTTTATAAACATAGTCAACTAAATGGGGTCTACCTTGTTTCGCAGAATTTTTATTGTCATAATTTTATTTGGCATATCATCAAATAGCATAATCTTCCTTTCGCAGAACATCAATTAGCATTCACTCATTTATCAGACGTTCAAAACGCATAATCGTGTAAGCTAGAATCATCTTTAGGCAGAAATTTAATATTCATAATAGTCTTAAAGCAGAATCATCCTAACGCAGAAAGTTCACAGATGGAATCTTCTTGTGGCATTCAATTCGTATATATAGTCATTAATAGGCAGAATCATCCTATCGCAGAAAATTCACAGTCCGAATCGTCTTTTGGCATATTTATCATATTTAAAATCATTACAAGGCAGAACTATCATATGGTTTTTATTTCTCTGTGTATCCCAAGTAGTTCTATCTCAGCAGCACTAACATACAACATGCATGGCAAATCAAACATGCAGCATGCAAGCAAGCATTCAGCATGCAAGCAAGTATGCAGCATGCAAGCAAGCAAGCAAAGCATGCAGCATGCAAGCAAGCAAGCAAAGCATGCAGCATGCAAGCAAGCAAGCAAAGCATGCAGCAAGCAAGCAAGCATGCAGCATGCAGGCAAGCATGCAGCAAGCAAGCATGCAGCAAGCAAGCAAGCAAGCAAGCAAGCATGCAACATGCATGGTTTCTGTCACGGCTCCGGCGCTGTGGGGCTCCGGCAGTCCCACGCGAGCTTGTGGGACTGCCTCGCCCCTCCGCGCCTACGCGATTTTAAATTACACTCTAGGGGTGGGGCAAACAAGACTGCGTGGAGTCGGTTTTGCACCGATTCGTTTCTGTCACTAACTTTTGTACCACAACTTAATTACTTTTTAATTCAATTTTAGGGTAAAATACTATTTTAAAGAAATAGCAATATGCGAAGTGAAATTATTCTAAACGAAATTCTGCTTTCTTCATAGTACGCCTAGTCAAATTATGCCAAATAAACATTATGCTTAGCGAAAGTATGCAAAGTAAAATTTTGCCAAAGGTAATTATGCCTTATAAATTTCTGCTATCTTAAAAGTATGCCATTGTAAATTCGGGCATATAAATATTCGACCAAACAATAATTATGCTTATAAAAAATTCTGCCTGAATAATATTCGACTAAAGAAAATTATGCCAAGTGTGTTATGCCAAGTGACTTTCGGAGCAAAAAGATTCTGCCAGATAGAGGGAACCCAACTAAATGGTATGGTGTGTGTGTATGTATGGTGGACAAATAAATACCGAAAAACTATTACTTAAAATAGACGCAAATAAAAAACTATGCAGATCAGTCGACACTCTTGCTATCCCAGCCTATTTAGTATGGCTACATCCATATTCTCTAGAAATTAGACATATTTCTTCGGACGTTCGTTAATGGACGATGTGCGCTGCGATAGCGTGCATTGTGCGCGCGCAACCAACGAATTAGAATTTATTGCAACATTGCTAATGTGCTTTTTATTTTGCTTATAAGTATAAAAAAAATACATCCACTACTTCAATTTTAGCGAGGCGTGAACAAGTATTTGAAAAATGTTGTAAATAATTTATTGGCAAAAAGTCAAAACATCTGTGTAACAGTTTTACTGACTTACGAAGCTTATTTTACTCCGATTAAAGTAAATATCAATTTAGTTAGTCGGCCTATCTCTCTCGGGCAATATTGATATGACTAATTAACTTCACTCAGATAACAAGTACACTATATGGATGACATCAGAAAGTACCAATGTTTGTATTTCAAATACTAGTAGAACGGGTAACTAGTTGTCATGAGGCTGCTAAGTTCAGTTATTTAATTAAGACTAGCGGTCCCAGCGAACTTCGTTTCGCCCCCAGCCCCGTCCCGCCCCGGCCCCGTTTTATAGAAATTTTCCTTGCTATAAACCTCACGGAGCCCGAGACCTTTCCAACTAATGCACAACCGTGGAAATCAGTTCGTGCGTTCTGGAGTTATGGCGTCAGGAAGGAAAACCCGACTTATTATTATATAGTAGATTTTCAAAAAGATGATTTTCAAACAGCTGAGTAAGAGACGAGTGTAACAATAATACAGCACTACGGTAAAAAGGACTAAGTTCGATTTATAAGCGTAACTTCGCCATACATAATGTCATCCACCGGGAATTTACGGGATATAAACTGTCGTGTCCTTTTTAGGTGTCCAAAATTCGGCCTGTACAACCATAGTCGTCCTCACTTAGGAAACCCAACAGTACCTAATTTGTAAACGAATAGTATGCCATATCAATCACACCCGAAGGTCCGTATAATGAAGACGGTGTCCAGGTCAAGTCAAGTGCGACAGCTCGTAAACTCCAGCGCAAACAAGCAATTAGTAAGTTATTGCCGAGCTAATTGGTTCCGTCATAAACGGCGTTGCTGACCCGCAGGGCTTCAAACAAGCTCCACACCTTATATTTCTTCACTGGAATCTCCAAACATAGTAACAAGCTCGGGCGTCAACTGTTCTAGAAACGATTGCAACTCCAATCTTAAATGGCTTTGATTTTTTATTGTGATATAGTATATAGTCTACATAGGAAACGTAGTGATGGTGACAAGTGACAAAAGAAATTGGGTGTGCGCATGCAGTAGTCAGGTCTTCACTATCATAGAATCACCGTGGTCTTAGGAGACGCGAGTGCGACTTGTCACCTGATAAATAGAATCTGGAGCATCCAGCCAAGGCTTCGAATGTCAAGCTTAATTTTTTTTATGTTTTTTTTTTGTAGTTCTGTTCATCATAGAAAATCCAAAACTATTTTTTTTTTGAGAACGCAAAACGTCTTTAGTTTGTCAACATGAAGCTTAAAGCATATCAAGTATGGCTTCTTGCCTGAGTAAGACTGATCGCATTTCATAAAGGGGTACAAATTAAGTCAGCTTGAGCGCAAAATGTAACCCGCAATGCCTAAACTACATTTAACAGATTGATTGATTGACATTTGGCTAAGGATAGAAAATCTGTTCGAACGCTGAACGATGGAATAGGTTAATAAAAATATGAAAAAAAAAACAAATATTGCAAAATATGGTTTTTATTAAATCTTACAATCCTTGTATTGGATCACAAAGTCGGCGACATCAAAGCGTAGAACGTAACACATTGATAACTTTATCAGTGGCCGATAGCAAGGGCGGCGGGTTAATCAATTTGCGATCTGACCCTTCTTGTCGCATCTTCAAAACATACATTTTATTGATATCTTGTCAACTGCGTTAGAATAATTTTCTGGTAGAATTTCCAACATTTTAATACATTTAACTATCCTCCACACACGAGGGATGGATCGGAACGGCTGATGTCGTCATCAAAGAATATATGCGAGTAACAAATGCGTCTTTTGTTCCAAACGTATAGGATTACTTACGTCTGACTGAATATGGATGCAAGACCATGAAAATGGTGTGGAAGTCAGAAGTATTAAATTGAAATAAACCCAAGAATTATTTACCGATACTGTACTTAACTGTGTTTTCTATCCAAACGCCTAGTACCATAATGTTTATTTAAATTCCGTTTTAATACACATATTTATGCAGGTTGTAGATATTACAGGCAGACATAATATCCTTATTTATGTCACCTGCATCAAGCTTCAGTTGGCATTTTCAGGTTTTCCTTGTTATGTTGACGTATGATTGTAGCAATGGAGTCAAAACAATTTTAGTAGGTAAATGCAGAATTAATTAGTTTTTCTTACATTTAGAACTAGGTTAGGCGATCTCTTACTGGGGTGGTTGATTGGTTCGGTTACCACTGTTTCACTAGCTTGCTTGATTGCTCATGATTCGTTGCGAACGGATCCACAACAATATCAGAAACACCCGTTTAACAACCGTTTTTCCGATCTATTACATTTTCTGTAATGTATGATACATTTAGCATACTAATTTATCGTTTCCGATAAGCATTTAGCAAGTGGAGCCACGATTCAGCGGGCATTAACACCAGCTGTCATCAATATTACCATTTCACCTGCCGAAGGAAGCGTTATCTGAACCAGCATTTGTCGAACGCCTAACTTGACATCGTTACATGCAAATTAGCTGATGGCCTTTTTTCGGCAGTGTGAGTAAAACCTGTGGTTTCGACGAACTACGTTAGCGGTTGAAAATCCACCATAGTTTACTACATCCTACCAGCATTAGTAGTAAGCCTCTGACAGTTCTTAATTTCCAGAGTACAGCGACTGATTAATAAATAGTGATAGTTTTACAGCGGTAATTACTTCTGAATTTTGTTGATACTCTTTCGATTTCGAATCGATAGAAATTTAGACGCGAGCGATTCACAGATAGAGCCCCTGATCAATTCAGTGTCGAGTGTCCATTAAATTGCCTCAGTCGTTACGAGCACCTCACAATACACACGATCAATTATTCAGTCACATGCGCGGACATTGAACAATGTTGCAATTTACCCCTTGTGAGAGGTGCAAAAACCCGATTGGCACAGTTTACACGAGATACCACCCATATTTGGCCGTGTCACACAACCATAATGGGGCCTAATGCGCGTTGACCAATGCCCAAAACGAGCTTTATGCCCAGGCGCAGCTGTACACTTGGAAATAGAAATGTGTAACGCTTTTTGAAATATCTTAAGATCTCATTACAAATGAGACAGCTAGATAGATTAAAATGCCACATAAGGTTGAAGGTAGAGACATGATAATACAGGGTTTATCCAATTTCGCCATATAACTTTATTAGTCTGACTCTGATCCGGATCTGGATTAGTCAGATCCAGAAAGGAAAGTTTTGCTGATGCTAAAAGTGAAACTCAGACTTCATCACTTCCAATTTGGATAGCACTAAATGCATGAGCTAGGCAATTCCTTTATAAATAAACGTCTTCCACATGTTACTTGCAGACTGTACAGAGGTTTTGCAATAGGCGCTTGCTTGGGTAATTGTTCGCCAGCCTGCAACCGTTTGTCCGGTGATTGAATAGGCTTCAATTTGATGGATCGCGATTCGAATGGTTCGCCTTTTACGGTACAAGTGAAATAAGACAGTGAAAGATATAGGAAATCACTCTTCCACCATTATAATGGGAAAAGGTTAGTAGAAATAACAATGCTTTGAGTTTGCCAACAGATATGTGTGTCGAGGTATAAAACTGGGAAAACGAGGCATAGTTTGAAGAGGTCTTTTGTTCTAGGTTCTGGTATATAATTAAAAAAAAATCAACGACAATGATTCACTTTTTCCGCTTGCATTCCTGCGTTCCACATTACCTTTCGCCCTAAGGCCTCCAAAAGGCTACAATGTGTCATATGTTACAGGTACGTGCTACAAACCGTCATGGTGACTCATCGCCAGCAATCATGTTTGGCAACCTCGCGGCTTGGTTTATGGTCACCTTTATGACTCTTTTAAATTTCGAAGGCGCACATTCTTTAAAGAATTGGTTACCACTTTAATAAAATCCTAGAATGTGCGTTTTCAAAATACCCGGATCTGCAAGAGTATGCTCTACCATCTTAGAGTACAAAACATAAAGTGATGATGATAAATGCTCAAGCAAGGCACAAATTATGAAAAATGAAATTTTAATATATAAATAACAGACCTTCCTTTCGTGTCGATTTAAATATATAATTTTATCAATACTGCCATCAGATTTGATATCAAGTAGCGGATGATAAATGCAACAAGTGAATCAGATAACCATAAAACTAGGACAAAAGATGCTGATAATGAAAGTGAGTAACCACTAACTAAACAAACCCGAACAACGAGTGACAATTATTCCAATACAAGCTGACATACCGTAGATTGATGGCCCTTTATGTGAAGTGGGTAACGTAAGCGATGGCGTAATTGCTCACGAGTTGGTTACAACATTCTCGTGTATAATTGGTAAAATGTACCGGATCCGAATGTCACTAGGACAAGTAAGAAAGGTGTGAAGCTTTTAACTGAAGTCCATAATTATTTTTGTAATTACCTACCGACTCTTACCGATTCATGAATTTGACGTGACCTATAGAGCTTGCCGATGAATTTTAGACATCCTCAACAAAATTTATTAACACCACATTTTTGCAGACCAAATCAGAAAGCCCGTACCTTTCCTTAACCAGTAAGGAACACATACGTCGCTTTGATTGAAATGTTGCCAGGCAAGACTTAGAACACTTTTAACTGCATCCTTGAGAGAAGACCCTTGGATATGACCTGAATTCCATCCATTACTCATTCCTCAGTTCTGAACTTTTTCTTTAAACGCTGTTACTTTATAATTAATTAACGTTCTTTATGCGTGTTTCACATTCGCGTTACCAGGCTGAGTCACTTTACCGGCGCTCGCGCATCTGTGCAAACGGAGGCAAGGCCGACCGAGGCCGCCATTTAATTAATGCGATACCATTCTTGGTAGGAAAAGCTGGGATAGTTTTGAAATATATAGCAGTTGCCAGTTGTACATAGCGATATACGGCAGTTATTGCAACCTAGTAAGTACAAAATCTTAATGCGAAGTGAAGGAGTTCAACAAGACACCAAGTAAGGTCAACTGAAAGATCGTTTACTGGATTATGTAGCAGAGCTTAGCACATCACGAAATCTTGAATGTCAACTTGAAACATACATCCAAGATTAACAACATTTTGTTAGTGTCAACAGAACAGCCACTAAATTATGTTGTATTGAAAGATTGACCTGATAAGAAAAGGCAATACGGACGCGACTCACACATTATTCTGCGAAGCGCAGAATGTTCAGCAAATATATATTTTGTTACGTAAACTGAAATGCCACTAGCAATAACGAACAGATAAAAACCAGATTTGAAGAATTTTAATAGAAGAAGTCATTGATTGGAAGTCAAATATTTAAAGCTATCAATTAAATGAGGACTCGTGATCGTTTAAAACCTATCAGTAAAGGATTAAGCGATACTAAAATATTTTAAACTATTTTCTAATGAATACAAACACATCACATACCATACTACACAAGCACCCAAATGCCAGTTCATTAGGAACTACCAAAATAAGTGGAGTAACATTAGCTGTAGGTAATCCTTATCTATCGCCCACCTTACCTCACGTTCTTCATGAGTTTCTATTATAAGCCAATTATGTATGTGATATGTGCGATATACGGTGCATTTTTCTCCGACATACACAGATGAGTCACATCTCACGAGTGATGCCTTTATGGCAAGGAACGTTTACTGAATAGTCTAGTATGGTACGCCATATTTGGTTATTTACTGTTATGATAACATCGAAATGTGTAGTAGACCTTAGCACGTCTAACGAAGCCTTATAGAGAGCTGGTGATAATTAGAAACGATCATGGCGATAATTAGAATATTGATACGGAGTGTACATTGCAGAAATTTTCCTGCGATTGAGCAGGAGTTCGAAGGTGTTAATGATTTCAAATGTATCCACACTTAGAAAATATAAAATATATACTGTAATACATAATATTAATGGAGATAAAGTAAAGAAGACATTGTGGACAATAAAACCATAATAGTGATGATGAGGGTGGTGGGAATAAGATTAATTTTAAAGGATGATAACGTAAATCCCAAGATGGCATATATGATAAGTCTTCAATCAGATCCTGCTATCTACGCTCGTTAATACAGACAACAATCTTAGCAATAAGATTAGCTACTTGACAATAAACTGCCACCCACGTCACTCCGCAATCGGCAAAGCAAACAATTCTTCAAAATGATTTATATGTCAGTTACGGTACATTACACAAGGGTACTTGTTGCCCACATTTTAGTGCAAACTATAAACTAGTGTTAAGTGATCTCGAAAAGTACCACAAATTAACTATTCGCCTCACAAAATTGAGCTATTTGTAGCTGAGGCAATAAAAATGGCTAATGAATGTTTGAACTTTAAAGATAGATTGGTTGAAATTAAAGAACATAGGTTTTAAAAACACTTTTATAAAAAAAAAAAAAGAATTTCCATTCTCCTGACGGTCTATTAGTAGAGCCCTAAACGATATGAAAGTCGAAGTGAGTATACTGTTTATTTTAATGATGTACTACATGGACGTGTAGAATACATTAGATGCAGTAACCGGCTCCGAGGTATCGTTACCTGTAAGATGTATTGCTCATAAAAACCATCGAAAATAGATGACCGTGATGGATCATGTTTCTTTATCAAGATAGCATAATGACAACATACTCGTAAGTTGCTGATGATCACCGATATTCTTTCACAGTCTCACACAATGGAGCCCTAGTTTTCGTTATCTCCAACATCATTAGCACATACATAAGTGCGATAATTTCTCTATCAAATCTTCAGTTTCCGCAGTGGTCATTCAACTCCCGCGCAGGATACAGGCTCGTTTTGCGTATCTCTGGGTTGTGGGCATCCGCTGCGATAGCCGGTTCTTTAATTTCTTTAATGTTTATTATTATATATGCTATTGGACCTTGAATTGTTTATCGATGTGTTTTATGTTCCGATTTATTAATATATTTTTAATCGGTAAACCTCTGTTCCTGATATACAGGACGATGCTTATATGTGATGTTCGATTCTTTATTTTTCCTTCTTCTATACCTTAATGTGCGAACCTTGGGAATTTATTTAACAGTCCCGCAGAGTCTACTTGTACTCTTTTCCCTACTATGAATGTAAATGACGATCTCTACATCAATTAACTCGCTGAGTCAAATGTTTCCATTACATTTTAAATCCAATGGAAAATACCCGAAGCACCAGTATAGGCTTGTAACATTTGGTCATGTTTCAATGCGAAGGTTTGGATACAATTTCGTCAACAATGACTCTTGTAATTGCACCATACAAAATACACATGACGACCATTCTAAACCTACACAAGGTCTCGCTAGAATATTGTACCCGTCCTAAACCTACGGATCGGTCGCAAGAACGCGATTAGATTAGATCGCTGATGTAATCATGAAACGTGGATGATTGTAAACACATGCCCTGGTGACGTCAGTGGCAAAATTGAAGATGTAATTGAAGGTTGGATATCGTGAATCGTACTATGGTTCTATTCAGAAGATACGATGGTTGTTGTATTCACACTATTGCACATGTGGCATAGAAAAGCAAGAACAAGGGGGTTTATAGTTTCCCCAAGAAAACAAGTTAATTATTATGGATTTATTGTAGTACGAGTATCTTGGGTAAACACTTAACCTACTCGACAACTAGACTCACAAAGAGATGTTCAGTTGAGTAATTTATTTGTAAATAGCGACGATTTACGAAGCAATATGAACGAGGGAGAAACGTGCATCTAACAGACGCAAAGCTCGCGAATCCAATAAGACCTTTGCATCCGTTTACGGAACGTTTCCATTTTAATTTCCAAGTTGTTTCCAGACGACGGCAGACTAGGAGGATATTGCTGAGAAAAAGTAACGTCCTTTGACCTTCGCTAGTTGAACAGTGGACGTCTATCTTTTTTATCCTGGGGAATACCAATGAATTGTTATGTCGGATTGTCTACAGACAGACGAAGTCGGTTTGGGAGGCCGTTGCACCTTTTGAGGGAGGGCAGCGGATCGGAAGGGAATACACCTGTCGACTTCGCTTGAGGGGAGTGTTTTCATTTATAATTCGGAAGGTAGCCTGTCGCTAAACACGAACATTTCTGATTGTTAGTACACATACAAAAATAATATGATAACACTACATAAATAAAATACGATTATGGAATCCGATACTGATACATAGTAAGAAATAAACCTAAAGAATTCCAAATAGAAACAAAAGTCACAGAAAGCAATGTGTTCATTTTATCAAACGCTTAAATGCCTTTATCCCATTCCGACGACAACCGGAATCTGGTTTTAGACTGGCCGGCCGACCGGCCCAGCAGTCAGGTGACATTCGGTTAGATAGAAACAACGACTATTGTCATTTGAAATAACACAATCACTGGTGATAGCTGGAGCGAATTCTAACAAGGGGTCTAGGAAACTGAGTAATACACTGTGACGGATTATAATGATGCTAAAGTAAGATAGTAAGGATTGGCGTGACTGCTGATATAGATTTATGGGATTATGAAGTGGCGATACCATGAATGACATCATCAACAAACGACGTTTACGTGTACAAGAATAGAAGTGTATAATGAGAAAATAATTGTGTAAGCAAACTCGTGAAAGGGATTATTTTGAATACTTTGTTTTCGCGTTGAAGTCGTAGTAGTTATTATTACACTCTCCGAGCTGTATTTATTACATGAATGTTTCAGATTGCTTGAACAAAAGAACAAAAATATCAACAATCTATTCATGAATCCAAAAGCACAACGTGTATCCAGCCGTTGCGTCATACCTATGTCATCTACAGACCATTAATCAATAATTTCACCCTAGCATTGCCTTAGGGATCTCCAAGAAGATGCGTCACCGTAATATCCACTTTCCTCAATAGGATCCTCATCGTCGCGACGGCGTCGTTGTGTCGCGAACAATTTTCCGGTCTGTCGCGAAACCGGTCCCGTGCCCTTGCGCCCTGTGCACTTGACGTTTTCTTTGCACTGCACTTAGATAACTAGATATAAATGTATAAATATTCCTTCCGCGAATACGTGCTGTAGGTGCCACTTTCCAACTTGTTGCAATTTGAAACCCGATAGCGCGGTAACGGAATAAAATCCTTAGTACTCTTAAACTGCGCTGAAAGTACAGTTACTTTTTAAGGAAGTGGGATGAACTAGTAGTATTGCAATTGTTTATAGCCTGTCTGTGAACTGGAACAGAAAGTTAATAATATGAAGTCATCATCATTAGATTGCAACAAGCAATTTTCGTCTAGTAACAAGATTGATAAATTCGTCAAAACGTAAAATTGGTCGGCACATCCATTAGGCTCTAATACGGCAATGATTCGGAATTCGTGGGGTAATGTCGACGGCAAATCGACTGACAACTCATTTCGACGATGAATCCACCGCAAAGACGTGGAGCATAGCCGCTAACCGCTGTCGTGACCAGTAAGCACTGATGGAACTGGAATCAAATGAAGCACAAACGAAAGAGCAACAATCCGACCGAACTAGTGGGCAAAATGCTGAGATATGTTTATTAAGTAACATACTCTCCAGAAATCTGTCAGTTTCTCTGACACTCAAACATGGTTTGCATTACATGGTTTGCACATTGCATGACAAGAATAGTGGCAAAGTTGATGCGTCACACACACAAACGAAAGTGCTGATGATTCAGAAAAAAACCGTCCCACTGTGATGACTCCATCAAGTTTTGACGCATAGCATGCTTATATTTACATTACCTTATTGGCGATTTAAACTGAAAGTACCAATGAAAAAAATTCGGGTAGGTTTTAATTTTAGGATCAATTAATATACACAGAACTGACATAAGTTTTAATTACCAGAGACGGCCTGTGACCACATCCTCTTGACCTCTAAAATATTTCAACGCATCGGAATTCAAGAGTATGTTGTCCACCAATAAAATGTAATCATAAAATCTTTAGTGGTCATCGGGAGGACCACACAAGTCGTCTGGAGTTAGAAAGCGACAAAGTCAATTGGTATTTGACCTGACGCTTGCATAATAGCTGCATCTGTGATTTGTTGCACATACAACTGATTGCGAAATGTGACCTAGTATATTGACTATTTGTTACATATTCAGGTATTACACGTCAAAGTAATTAAGAACAGGGTTAATATTGATGATTGATACAAATCTATAGATCCGACTCTAGCGAAATTAGAGGAAGTGAGATAAGGGTAATATTTTAAAATTAACCCTGCTGATAGACAAATAATACATTTCCAACACCTATGGGCTGGCTAGAGAGATCTAATTTAGGGATTAGCCGACCTTTGTTCACATTGTGACTTAACACGTTCCGGGACACTGTTCCAGACACAATAGATGTTTTATTGTTTTCACGCCTTTAGGCGTTAACTGTCCCGGAACGTGTTAATACATTTTCTGTACAACTTATACGTGCAATAGAGAATATAATAATGAAAATTACTTCACCATTTCCCCGTCCTTTTTTTGGGACCCAGTTCATGTAATCAGTAAGAATACATTTTTATTATTCGTGTATTAGTATTGTAGTTCTCATCGCTTCTCAGAACGTTAGAAAAGATATTACGATAACAGTGTGTGAGACCAAAATGATAACCATTTTCTACCACACGTTTTCTTTGACTCGATATCATTATAATAACAACGTAATTAGGTGATTCATATATCAATTATCTGTGTATCATTTGGGTCAATATCAGGGGCCATTGAGTCACCGCATTCGTAAGGCGGAATGAGGCTTTTACTGTTCCGAAAAACTGTTTTAAATATTTGCAGAAACGTCATCATAAGATTTCTTAAGATCAACTTATTTTTGGTGGTGGAGTATGGCTATATACCACTTCATATACCTGAGGTGCTTTAAGGCTTTTAGCAGCGCAGCGGGATATTTACAGGCCCTGTTAGATGGTAGCTCTTGGCTAAGCAAAGCATTGCAGATAAGTCTACGATGCAACAATTATTCTCACCCTGTTCTAAATTCTTAGCTGATGTTTGGGTTGTAATAATTAATGTGTGATGATTCTTTCATAATAAACCCGAACACAATGGCGAATTTGAATGAGATTAATCTGTATAATTTGATTTTAACGGAGCCACCCACCGCACAGGTATACGATCGAGTTCAATAACCGGCGCGAAATGTGCGAATGTCATTGTGTACCGACATAAGAGTAACAGGATAATTGTCAGCGAGTTACCATGGCGTATTTATCAGCTTCTTTAATAAGCTTTTATTTTCTAAATTGAGTATTTAAAGCAAATCACACCACCTACACGTTCATTTTTACAACCATTTGGAGATTTCTGATATCTTTGCGCTCTAGAAATGCCAAGATGAGGTTAATTTTGCAAAAACTCAAATCATAAAGTTTGCTATTGATATGACCTTGGAACAATGCGTTGAGTATATCTTCTGCCTGCTGTCTTTGTAGTGTTTGAATGACATCCACAACAAATTAACTAGCAGGTATCCTTTAAAAGGACAAATATTTGGAAAATATTTCAAAGGGGTTTTGTAACTACAAGATCAAATTTACAACCCGCGTGCTTGCTCAAGGGGCCATGAGCCATTCGCATACTGATCAACTTCTTAGAAGAGATAAATTCGCCATTGGAAATATCCGCACAGCTCTACGAATTGGAAAGGGACGAGGAAGCCAGCATCTACGTAGCAATCACATCAACTCATTGGTCATCAACTTTCCATTTCGGTTTGCGTAATGATGGGAGTTGGGGTTAGTCCTACGCCTTTTGATCCGAGAAGCATTCTTTAGCTATCAAACTATTCAGTATTTCAGACAGTAGAGCCAAGAGAGCTTTTGTGCTTCCTACAATTATATATTAAATGCCTCAGGCTCACCTGGACCTTTACTTTGTGGATATCTTCCATCTTTTCTTCAATGTCGACATTCATTCCTAATATAGTCTTCGCTTGTACGTGCGCTTTTATTTCTATGTCTATTTATCATACTAAGTACACATTATTGTATCGACTGAATGCAGATGCGCGGTCAGAACAGTTGTAATAATTGTTGTGTGCGCCGCCGCAAGGATTGAGGTCATGGCGCCGCTGGTATTGTCTTAGATTTCCAACTAATCATTATTGAGAAAGCCGCATAGTATATATCGGCAAAGACCCTTTGTTTTATGTGGCTCGTTAACACGTTCCGGGACAGTGCCCGCCTACAGGCGTGAAAACAATAAAACATCTATTGTGTCTGGAGTAGTGTCCCGGAACGTGTTAAAGATAGGTTGTGACTGAATATGATCTGAGGCCCCACTATGTAAGAGCTTGCCAATATTTACGGATACAGCCCATCCAATCCAATTGGATGGGCAGGCTAGGAAAAGCTAGATTAGAGTGTAGGACCTCAACTCGGCATCAAGCGCAAAACGTAACTATGTGGATGATGTCATTATTATCACAGATAACGTCTGAAAGAGCTCTACATAAATTGAACAGGGTAAAATATGTATGACTACAATGGCGCTTTTTTCGATTCCTTAAAGGGAAACCAGTTGTTATAGTACTATCACCTTTTTTTAACACAATACCGAGTAAAGGTAATTTATTACTCTGTTTTACAATATTTACGATCACACACGCCCACGTAACTACACGCAAGCAAACTGTGAGAATCCATGTTCCGTGGCGTCACTCTTAACAACGGTTATGCACTGTTTTAGAGGCGAAGATGGTAAACTATCCTTTGTTTCATCAGTGCGATAATAAACTTCCCTATTCAATTATTCACATTAGTCACGATCACGATTGTTTTGGTCTAGTTATGCATTCGCGATACTTTTCTTATCAGGCGCAAGAAACTTGATATGTAATATTTATACAATCGTTGTATAATGCATGAAGCATAGATAATGCAAAGATTCTTTCAACTTATTATCGATGTCACGTTCAATAAAGTACAAGTCATCTGATTTCAAATTGTTTTCAAAACAATTTCTTACCAGATGGTCAGAAATATTTTTTTTGAAGCTACATCTTCATAGGTCTTCAAATCTACATATTGCACACATATACGAATATTTCGTAACATATAAACGCATTTCGAACGAAGGAAAGATTACGCTTATCAATATTAATGTATTCATCGTACATGGAGCTCATGAACATAAGAACTAAGAGGATCCTGTATGTGAAATGAGCATATCGCATTCCGCCCATGCCTTTCCTAAGCTCGGCATATTAAAAGCCGCCGTAGTAATGCGTAGAGGATCAACGATGAATGTCGGTCATACATTTTGCATGCGATTTCCACACATTAACTAGGAAATAGGCAGAAAGCGGAATTCCCTACGAATGATGCATTTCAACATCAACATTCTTATTAGGATATCTTATGTTATTCAGATTTTCAGTGTTGTTAACATTAGTGTACTTTAGTGATAAAAAAATGTGGTTTCTCCTGTAGGTTGCTAAGTTACATAAGTTTTATTAATATTTTCAAATCCCAATTCTTCAGCTTGTAACTTGTAACAGCTTCACCAGAATTGGAAACAAGAACAGATGATACCATTGTCATCATCACCATCATTAACAGTCAAAGGACGTCCACTGCTACAAAGCCCCACTCCCACGGTTTTCCACAGCCACCGATCGGAAGCGTTATACTGTTGCATAATGCGATAAAACACTACTGAAGTAAGTAGTGGATATACAATTTATTTGACAATCCGTTCTGACTGTCTGGCAGCAAGCCATATCTGCTGATCCCTTAAGCTTTGGGCAACCAACCATTGTTTCGCCTGTTTATGGGAACTATAAACGATCTAAGACCCACCCACTACTCCCCATAGAGAGCTGTAGAGTATACGATTTCATTTGACATCAGTAGCTTGGCGCGGTCTAAATGTCGCTGTGATAATATTGTGATATTTTGTGTTGTGACTTTCTTTAGCAAGCTCTAGGTAAGGTAGGAATCTTCTTTTTACCGGATAAAAAACTAAAAATGTTTCCAACCTCTGATACCAGCAGCAGAGGAAGCGTTTGCAACACCATAAAATAAATAAAAAAATCTTATTTTTGAAAACCGTAATCTCGATTTCTTGAAATGTTTATCAGACCTGCATAATCTTAACACCGCGAATAAACATTTTTACAGGAGATCAAGATGCCAAGTAATTTACTGTTCTGATAAACAACACACTGCGATCATTCAACAGTTTTGTTGATTGTAAATTGTGTTCATGTGTTCAATGGTAAATTCATCAGATTTGTCTGATGCTAAATCCAACATTCATCAATCATCATCGTCAAAATGGGCAACTCACTTGAACATACACAAAAGCTGCATTCTTGCAAAAGCCCTTCTCGTACACCGAACGCTCATCAACCTACCAGATTAAATGATCAAATTCATACGAAATACAACGCGCAATCTTAATTACCCTTTTTGAACTAACGGGCGTTTACTAAATGCGCGTGCGCACTAAATAGAATTACTATAACCGCTCGTTATGTATGAGTCACGCCAACCGACGGTGGCTTGATGGCAGGTTTTTGCGAACCACACACGTTCGCTGTTGACTTTGTGAATCATGGTTTTGAAATTCAAATGCCTGTCAGTTTTGTGATTTTCCTTGTTAATAGAAAATATACAGGCGTTGCTTTTTGACAAGGATTCATGAAAATATGCATTATTATTAGATGATCAATCGAACTGTAAGTGAAGTTCGATCCAAATTGTTCTGACTTCGTCGAAGAGATTTCATTAACCATGTTGTAAACGCGTCTATACCTGATAGTGGAGAAAGAAAAATCGGAAAAACTCGGAGTCAGGAAGTTGGTGGTAGAAAGCACGTTAAGCCGTTGGTCCTGCGCCTGATCTCTATTCTCTTACCAGTCATTTCTTACTGCCGTCTCACCTAATTAATGAAAGTGAAGGAATTGAGCGTGCACTTGTGTATTGCGCTCGCATCTGTGCACATTAATATCTAATGCATACCTGGCCTGTCTCGCTGAGAGCCGCCATTGCCGAAAATTGGTACAAGAATACAGTAGAGAGAACATTAAAAACTAGCAGGGCCAAAAGCTCTTAGAGCTAATAGTACTTGTCATCAATCCCTTGCGTCCAGAAATTGTTACATGTAGACTTTGGTGCTAACAAGGAAGTGACTAAACATTAAACATGAAAAACCGGCCAAGTGCGAGTCGGACTCGCGCACCCAGGGTTCCGTACAAACCAGCAAGGTTTCCCTTGCGTGTAGTTGCGAGTTTCAAAATATGCGGTATCAATGGTTGTACTTATGCGTTTTGCGTTTTTGCGTTGACTTAGAATTTTTTTTTTCACGGGTTAAAGGCAATTAGATCTAAGTATTTGATATGAA
The DNA here is from genome assembly GCA_963584085.1 of Pyrausta aurata. Classification (NCBI taxonomy): domain Eukaryota; kingdom Metazoa; phylum Arthropoda; class Insecta; order Lepidoptera; family Crambidae; genus Pyrausta; species Pyrausta aurata. The sequence goes on along the minus strand of OY757263.1, from coordinate 1,066,684 downwards.
TTTCAACTTGATAGCTCTACGCGTTCATGAGGAAAAAAGTAATAAGTTTATATTTATTAAAAATTTTAAAATATATATTTTGTAATGTAACTAAAAATTTAAGGTTTTCGGAATTTTTCCTTTATGTGTGCTATAAAACGTTGCTTCATGCCAAATTTCAAGATTTTAGGTCGACTGGAAGTGCACTTGCGAGTTTCAAAATATGCAGCTTAAATTGCTGTTTCTTTTGATTGCGTTAACATAGAAGTTTGATTTTGTTACAGCTTAAAGGTATTATAGACCTGAGTGTTTGGTATGAATTTCAATTTAATACCTCTACGCGTTTATGAGGAAAGGGGTAGTAAGTTTAAAATTATTAAAAAAATATATATTATGTGATGTAACTAAAAATTTATGGTTTTCGTAATTTTTCCTTTATCTATGCTATAAGACGTTGCTTCGTACCAAATTTCAAGATTCTGAGTTCACGGGAAGCACCCTGTAGGTTTTGATTCCCTTGCAAGTGTCGAAAATTTGCGGCATAAACGGCTGTATCTTTTGATTGCGTTGGCTTAGAAGTTTGATTTTTTCACAGCTTTAAGGGACAGTAGACCTGAGTAATTGATATAAATTTCAGCTTCATACCTCCACGCGTTCCTGAGAAAAAGGGTCTTGACAGACGGACGGACGGACGGACAGACGGACAACAAAGTGATCCTATAAGGGTTCCGTTTTTTCCTTTTGAGGTACGGAACCCTAAAATGTTGTAAAATGAATCACAAGTTAGTGGCAAGCAATATTATTTCTATCTTCAATATGCAAATTGTATATTGTTTTGCGGTAAGTACCATACACATAGGAGTCAACGTACAATGCGCCGTACTAATAGGGTTGGTAAAAGGTTTTAAGGGACAAGAGTGTGAATGAATGAATGTGAGTTTACAACACTGCATTACGAAAAGAGCTATACTCGTAAGTTGGTGATGATCATGTCATTATGTTATGACCACATACCACTAGAATGGTTGACGAAGTCATTTCATGAGTGACTGACAAAATGAGAGGCTGTCTGACTATTAATTAAAAGTTTTATTGACGAACATTTATCAAAGAAATTAAATAACATTTCATTGCAAGTTTATAGCAAAATTGTCGAGGTAGTTAAACTTTTGTTTAAGGCCAGTCTTGATCAACTCACTGATATAACCGTACTGCCATAAACCTACTTATATCAACGCAGAAAAGGCATAATTCTCGATAAAAGCAGTTCATACCAAAAAAGAAAAATCTTAAAATGCAATCTGTCCCAATTTCGCGGTCGACAATACAAAAGACAGTTTCAACCTCGGATAACACTTGGACTGATTACTGCAACGAATAAAAAGGTATTTGCATTTTGGTTATTGAACTCTAAATAAAAGCCACGACACTTGTATGTAACAACATGCTGAGTAAATTTTTAAAGTATTTTACGCGTGTTGTAAATTGTGTTTAGCCTGAGGTTTTGGCTGGTAACCCTGCGTCGATTTGGACGGCGGGCATTGAAACAAACAAGTATGTTTTCTCTGGTCAATGTACTTTGGAGACAGACAGGGAGTAAGGGCAGACCGGAATGTATTCATGAACAAGATACATTGTTTGATACGAATACCAATAAAATAAATTTGGTAATTGAAATTTTCTTCTCAATATTTTGCAAAAAAAAATAGTAAGTAATAATTATGTTTCAAGCATGTTTTAGAGTCTAAAACATGCTTGAAACATAATTATGTAACTTGAGGTTTGTCTAAAATTTAGACAAACCTCAAGTTACATAAGATGACGGGGCCTTTGGGCTTTTTTTTGAACTTCACTAAAATGATAACCATTATTGTGAATGAATATAACGTTTTTGTTACAAAATGGATATATCATTTTTTAGTGTATATAACATATTATTAAATTCAATTAACAATTACAAAAGTGGACTCCAGAAAACAAGTTTTTATTTTATTTCCCGGGTCGATACCCAAAAATCTTCAATGTCCAAACTCTACCATCTAGAAACTCATATACCCTAAATACGTCCCCAAATCGCAATGCCATAGCCGCTCGTCTACACGTCGTGTAAGTACTCTTACGGCGTTAATTATAGACAGGGGGTTATTTAGGGACAGTTTGCAAGCTGTTAATTGCCCAGTCATGTACTCAACTTGGCCACACGGAGTTAAAACGCCATGTAATGTGGCGACTTACTTATTAAGTCAGTTATGGGAATCTATTTAGCATTTTAAGAGTCATACAGTTTCAGAGGGAGAAAAGTAGACAGGCATTTATGCTACGCTGTGTTCAAACGTGTGTGTAATATGGCGGCTTTTACACTGTTTAGGATTTCAAAGGGTCATAATCATAATACAAAAGTTGCACTTTTCTATTCACTTTAGGATGTCATGGTAGAGCTTAGTTGAAAAACAGAACTGGGACCTTTTGGTAATCTATCCTATGAAAGGAAACAGAAATAAAGCAGAGTTAAAAGTCAAACTTTATTAGGTCTGAAATTCTGAATTCCAATAGCAATTCAGAGATTACCTTGACTAGAAAAATATACTAAGAATCTAACATTTGCAATGACAGCATTACATTGCTAATTCAAATTAAATTAAGGCTAATTTTAATTAAATACTTGGACATGTTTGACGTGCAAGTTAATGTAAATCGCGTGCTTGTTGCGCGCGTTGCGTTAATTCTGCCTAATCGCACCATACTTGGAAACTTAGAAGTATGTCACTAGGTTGGTGACTAAGGGTTTTGGCGGACAATGTTACGTAAATAGCAGTAACAAACAATATAAGCCTCTATAAAAGAGACAGTTTGAGACCAAAAATATTCGACGACTTTCCGCTAAAAAGTGAAGGTCTGTACTAAAAGTAGCATATCCTTAGAATACCTCAGTAAATATATTAAACATAAACTTAGTATCGTGCCAAAACCCACTTAGCTCTTGATTTATTTAAATTTTTTTCACTGTATTTTTGACGTTCATAAGTGTCATTTCATGACCTAAATCTAAATTGAAATAAAGATTTTGAATTTGAATTTGATGATGAAGATGTTTGGTCTGATGTTGACAGACTAAACCTGACATGTGCATGTGAGCCAAAACGTTTTAGTTGAATTGCATATGAAGATGCAGAATAATGTAAGGTAGAAGAGATTACTCCACGTGGGACTTGCTGAACAATTTCATGAAAAATTACAATATTTAAACTTCCAACACTTCTAAAATGACAACTTATTTACAACAATATTAGTTTATTAATTACAAATCAAATATCCAAATAAAATATCCTGTTAAATTAGGATAAGAGGCGCAAACAAGTTATTAGGTACATTATTATGACATCAGAGCAGGCGACGGTTTAATTACATGTTACTAATTAATACGGCCGTCTCGGTATTTAATTAGTTGATGATAAACTATAGTCATTGACCTGGCGACGAGTAACTGTGTAGGCGTTAGTGGTATTATATTTTTATTTTAATTTAATTACATTCTTTAGATAATTGTATTCAAAAAGCAACGTTATACTGACTGCAAGTTTCAATATCTTGAAAACTAAAAATTAGAACTAAACGAAACTATTTAACAATGAAGATAAAAAGATGGTTTGACTATCATGTGTGCAACTTATAAATAGCTTCTAGTAGAATGTGAAAAAACAAACAATTTGACAACGAATCACAAATTGCACAAGGTTGGAAATAAGAACCGATAAAATTCAAATCGAACACCTAAAGAATACGCAAGAAGCCACACATCACACCCAAACTGATTCGCCATCGCGCATCCGGTAACAAAAACTATATTGTCATTCGAATAACAATTGAATATTCGAGGAACGAGCGCGTGCGACCTCTTGTGGGGCAAGAGGGGGAGGGGTAATACTCCATAGTAGAAGAAGATAGAGTTGGTTTACTTCCTCTGCATCAACATTGTTGAGTTTGAACTATCCACATCCTTATCCGATACTACGACGGATAGGGGTTATGTAGGAGGACTAACAGCACATGAGGTGGTTCAAACAAAACTTGTGAGTCCGATAGTAGCTCATACAATGTGATTTCTTTACAGCTGTAATTGAAACGATACAAAAGGAATATTGAACACTAAGAATCCAGAAATACGTCACAGTTATACCAGAAGTTACGGAAATCGGACCTCCATTTAAGATCACTATGACAACTCTACTCTACTGAGGGTAACTAGTTAACGGATACTGAGTGTACAAACTCAAGTACTCATAGTCAAGAGCACTACTGTATTAAGAGTTCATTGTGAATCAGTGACCGAACTCCGCAGGACCTCACGAACCGGCAAAAAAAACGTTGAAACAACCAGACGCTAGTGTCCTTGACGCACCTTGCCTGTTCCAGTTACAACTACCGTACCCACCGACACGGTCTTATTGTGACCGTATTAGGTCCAAAATCCAATGGGAAATCCACCGTATAATTTAATATAATTTCGTGGGATTGAATAAATTAAAATTCATAATAAGCGGGACCTGAATCTGTGGGCTGATCTAGAAGATGTAATTTGCCAATTTTCAACCGTTATAATTGGACGTCAAATGCAAAACAGTGACAAAAACAGAAAAGAAGGTAATATTACTAAGTGCTTTGATAACAACACATAAGCTCGCTAATGCAGGTATAATTAAGTCATCGATATATGCGGGCTAGGTAGGACACAATCAGACTACCTATGGCGAAACAAGCTGTGAAATAAGTGAAGCTCTACGCGTCAAGGACTAACTAATGTACTCATAGAAACAATATCCTACATCCTATTCAATCCAATCGTAAAAAAAATCTCATATAAGAGTGACCAATGCAATACAGGTTTAAGGAAGTCCAAACCGGACCTACAACAAAAAACAAAAACAAAGCAGCCAAGGAGGGGTCCCACTGCGTCCCAACCTCCGACCCGAGCGTTTCATAACGCGGCGACAATGACCGGAGCTGCGCGAGCGCAGACAATGGGGTATTCGACCAGAAACATATTTGCTCCAAAAATTTTGATGAGAAAGTGAACCATAACGATTTCATCCTGATTGTGGAGATGATTTGAAACTTACGACCGCTTTATCATCCATCACGTTTTGTCTCCATTCCATTCTTATGTGGTCATCAGTCTTTTGTTAGTTAAAATGAGGTTTAAGACAAAAGACTAGGCCTAAGAATATTTGAGACATCTGCATAAATCTTTGGAAACTAAAACAATGAATTGAAATTAGAGTTCAGTGCCCTATCAAAACTAAATTACAAACGGTCGCCGAATATCAGTAATTCATTACAGCCTATTTAATCATGCTGGAGGCGGATATAATGGAGTTGTAAGCATTAATATCGAGCCTACATTAATTGGGAACACTGCAGTTAAGCAATTAAATAATAAGGATATCAAAGATGCACTTGCACTTTAATTGCAGACCTATCTGCAACGACGTTAATGGATGATCAAATCAATACAACCAAGTTATATTATATTTTCATTAGAGCTTCAACTTTTTTGATCAACTTTATGGTGAACAAGATGTATCTCAACTCAATTCAAAACAGACTTAATTAGAAATTAACTGACCATATTTAAAATTCCAACGCACCAACAGATGATAAAATGAATAGCATATCAATGTTCTTAAAACGCACTTCATTAGAGTAAGTAATTAACGCACATACATAAATAACATCTGATGAGTGTGTTACAAAATTGTGGGGTATTAAACTAAAAATCTGATAGCTACTGGAGTCGAACCTGTGACCCATAATCTAAATGCCAGAGGCAACGGTAAACGGACCGGTTTGGGCGTAATTGAAGAATCTTGCGCCGATGATATAAAATAAATACGGACTGTTGACGACCCGGGGTAGCTTTCCATTGATATTGTTGGACGTAAGCTAGAACCGGTTGGAGGCAACGTTGAGGCAATAGTTCTGTATAATTGGGCCCACTGTTCTTTAGCCTAATCACAAAATAATGCTTCAGTGTTTCAACGATAGTGATGTTTAATAAGAGTGCTCCAAAATTCATACTTTTACTGTTGATGTTGAAGTGGTGAGAATTCCGTTACTTACCTGAAAAGAGAAAATATCAATCAGTAAATCGTTCTAAATCAACAATAAAGTAAGAATAGTAGAGTACGAATTGGAATCATTGATTAATTGATCAGGAATCCTAAAAAAGTGCAGTCTCATTGCAGTCACAGATCACTGAATCACGTGCTAGCTGCTTGTGACAATGCTGTAAAAATATCACAACAGGAAGTGCAGAGTAAAAGAAAAGCAGTCAAACTATTACTTACAAGAGAGAGTGATAGTGGATCAATTACAATAGATGCAATGCAATATACGGATGTCTCGTACGTAGCGTGCGCCGGCGCACATCATGGGAACGAGATTAACGCGTGCCACTTGTGATGTCATCGGGCGTTCACTTTAGACAATAACTATTGTGCTATCTTTAAATGGGAAGCAGAATTATTATAAGGGAAGGTCGTGAACGGTTGTGCACTTCAATGGGCGAAGGATGTCCTGACTTGCTAATGATTTACAGAAAACATCATGTCCGTTTCGTTCAATAGTATTGAAACAATCAATGTACCTTTGCCAATATAACCATGTAAGAGTGTGGCCAATTGCTAAATAATTTTTATTTTTAAGAATACAACATAAATAACAATTATGAATACCTCTTATGGTAAAATCCAATTCCAAATAATGTATGAATATGAGTTAATAAATAGATCAAATTCATTGAAATTATGAATCATCAACTTGATTCAGCGATCGATTCTCACAAATTGATGTTTGTAATCATTTCGTTGCCACAAACGTAACGAGTGGTTTATTTTGGTTGCTCTCATTCATCATTTTCGTACGAATACATGTCAGGCTTTATTCTTTGGACTTAGATGAGAGCTCTTGTTAACGGTCGTACCAAAACTTTTGCTCCCCAAATGGTCATGCGTCAAAAGCACTCTTTGACGGCGCGAGACATTGTCGAGTACCGTTACAGAGCGATTACACCACGTCTTCGTTACATCGTGTCCTGTCCTGTCCGACCAGATGGCATTAATGGCGACCCACTTCGCGAAGGTCCGACCGGCCGGCGAGTCTCATACCATGTAAGGCATTGCAGGGTTACGCAAGCCGACTTATTCTGTGCTAAATGACGGTAACTACCTATTGTTCAAATTCTCTCTTCCATGTCACATAATGCAAAAAACGAAGCTTCATTGAAAACGATATTGAAACTCCTTTTACAGAGCAATTAAGAAATATCGATAGAGCGATAGAGACGGTGAGAAAAATGGAATTGCACAACCATAATGAATGAGGCTGAGTGTTCAGACGCGATAAAGAATGTTAGAATAAGTCTTTTAGTGGGATATCAAGCTGTGACTGACCAAAAGAGTATTCTCAAACGAGTGTTTATTACGCTCCAAAGCCGTTTACAGTTAATCAATGCTACACCATCTGTACCGCGCAGGTTTCTCAACGAATTACAATCTGGCATATGGCAGCTAAAACATCTCCTTATAAGGCCTGGCCATATGGACAAGGGTCGCTATGATAGCATTCGTTGAATTCAGTCACGCCATTTGAAACCGTGCGCTCGGAAACGATGAAAAACGTCGTTCGTGACATGTTTGTCTATGTCTGATGGACATTCGGTGACATTGAATAACCTTTTCGTGACTTTTGCTTGCCTTTTAAACGTAATCATTTCAAATGGACCTATTGTCTTAAATTTTAAGAGGTTTTATCAAATATTTGAGGATAAACCGATCACGTGTGTGTCACTGAACAATCAAAATGCAGATTACTATTGACTCACGTCCGAACCGCAATAAAACTTCATAATTAAAGTACTCGAAGGGTACGATGGACAAAGAAGTACTGATTATGAAAAGTGCGGTTTAAATTTTGTTCCCAGAGCTGCAGTCGAAAGTGATCCTTTTCTCGTTGGAGATAAACGAGAGAATCGCGTGGGCAGGTGATAATAGTTGTCGGGTCATAATACAAAGGATACATGTGCGCGATGAGGCCAACCACCCGCGTCGAGCGTTGAAAAATATTCGCAATAACGAAGGGTTGTGTGCAGATGTCATTGACACACTACCGAGAAAGATAAATTTGCGTACTTCAAGTAGTAGTAAGCGATAACCGGCCCGCGCGTAAGATTACTGTTTTTGCAACGCGCTCAATTTATCAAGCTCGTGGAGCGGAGGTTGCCCGCGCTAAAACGAAATGCAAATTGGAAGTAAATAAAGTCGATAAGATTTGTGACGGAAACGTGTTGATATAATGCAGCATTTGTTGCAATGGTAATCAATTGACACAAAAGACCATGATCTTGGAGATTGGAAACAGTCTGAAGAGAACTTCATGAATAGTGAACCATAAAACAGTTTCATTTAACAAGCTGACATTCTTGACCTCTTAACGATACTAAGCAGATCATGTAGCCATTACTGGAGCTTATTTTCAAGTCACCTTGAGTCTAGTTTGCGGAATCAATAAAATACATTTGAATAAATGCTTCAGCATTTAGATTCGTTTAGGTGGATTCTTATATTTCTGGTTCCTATTTAAATCTTCAAGACGTTAAAGTACTTAGTTTAAAGAGAGCTTTGATCTGAGCTCAAGTCGATATCAATTTAGTTCTCCTTGTCAGCCGACGACTTCGTCTTAGATTTGAAATGATTTATTGAGAATAAACTGCACGAATAGATGTCAATTGTATACCGACAATTATACCGTTGATTGGCTTGGGGCTTGGCGCACTGATATTTGCGCGGATTTATCTTACTCTAAACATTCATCTAGCAGTTTTTATGTAGTTGTATTGACTTTATCCATGAACTGTTTCTATTTCAAGTGAGAGACAGGTGTGTATCTAACTAATATGGTACAAGCATAATAATAAACCTTTTGGTGCATTTCAATAATCTTGGAATAAGTACTAGAGATTGTTGTTTTGAAAGTCCAATAAGAAACACACTCACAATCCTTACAATTCAATTTTCTTAACGATCCGAAGAATTGTGACCACAGCAATAACTTTGACGTTGAGGCTTAGACAATTCGAAGGCTATTAGGAAATCGTTACTAGCTCACAACTCCATTCAGGCACCGATGTTTAAGAGCCGCCATTAGACTAGAGTGAAGCCTACGGCACCCTTAAGTCTGGAATTTTACGGCCCAGCGTCTAGACGGCATAAGAACTACACGCAAAACAGGACATGTGGTAGTAAGGGACATTGTACAACAAATATGGGGAAAGGATACAAGGGAAAAGTGGAAATAGGCATAAAAATAGGTGGGGGAGTGGTGTTTGGGTTAGAAAAAAAGGTTAAACAGCGCGGAGACACTTCTTAATCGGAGCCAAAGTAATGTATTAGGTAACGTTATTTATGATTTTCACTTCATACAAAATTGGGCCTATTTATGTCGTTCGTTGTAAGTAGTGTCAAATAGAAACCGTTAGAATAACAAATCAGCAGTTCTTCACGAATAATTTATGCGAGCTGAACATAACAGATCTTAAAATTACAGGGCATTAATATTACTGACAAAATAATAATAACTTTATATGGCAAGCAGGTCGAGCGACCTCGCATTCACGAAATTCTTGAGGCGATTACGCAATTCTTGAACCTTTACTGAAAGTCAAGAGAATTTCTGTTTTTTGGGTGCCTGCATATACTCGGCGACATAATTGTCACAATTGCTCCAAGCTCTCAGATTATTTTAAGGTTTGCTTTGAAAGTAGAATATCATTTAGATAATTTAATCAAGTCGCGTATTTTGACTAATAGGTAAAGTTTAGAGCTAGTAGTAGAGTTACGGCGTCTAGTTCGAAGTGAGACTCTTTGGGATCTGATACTCTTGTCAGTGCGAGCCAAATACGGTAACTTCTTGGCAATTCCCTATTTCGATAACACACTAAAAATTAATTATAAAATGGCATGCATCAAGATAATTATGATAATAATGAATGATATAAAAAATATGTAAGCAAGTAACAGTAAGGTCCCAGTTACCAAGCGCTAGGCATGTGCGAGATTGTAACAATTATAAACTAAGAAAGTAAATGGTAAAACACATAATACTATATCTCACTCACAAAAATAGCATTCATTGACGTGATTTCACTAAAACCTACATTACATCACCTTTTGGCTGCAAACACGCTTCTGGACTATTTACAAATGCATAAATAATGTGTAACCTGAATAAAGTCGTTACTGGGGCATTTAGGGGAGGTTATTTTCCAACGTATTGATTTTAGACGGAATTCGACATGTGTCAAGTATAATAAGCAGGTATTGGTGCAACATAGCATGCAGTAAAATGTAGAAATGTCTTATTCATTAGTTATTGGGTTAGTTCGTAGTACATTAAGTATATAAGTAAATCTTATGATTTTCTTCCTCATTTATTCTTTCCAAAGACAGACAGAATTAACGCTATGTAGCATGAAAACCTTTTCCAAATGCCCACTTATCCATATTCGTTTCCGAACGATGCGCTTTCAAATTACGAACGGAAAATTATAACGTTTCAGTTTGTTTTCCTGTACAGTAGACGCGAAATCCATAAATGTTAATGCGTTTTAAATGCGTTTGAATGAGGACCGCTCTGAAAGCCATAAAGCATGCATCCATCGGATTGCCACTGCGGGCAGATGCGCTGCACCGCATTGCAGATGAGTTCTGCGCTCGGGACGGTGCATTATGGAATGGATGGATGGAAGCTTGCCGTTAAAAACTGGGTACTCTTTGAAACTTTAAACAGTCGTGTTTTTAATACATTTTCTACATGTTTTTTTGGGAACAGGGTAGATTTGTAAACTGAGTTGTAAATGAAATAAATAACTTGTAGATAATACGTTTGATTCTTGAAAGAAACAGGCTTAGGTGACCACATCAAAAAATAAGAACATGATTTTCTAATCATTATTTAACGAAGAAGCGAAATTATTATCAATTCATCAATTTCTCACGGAAGAGGTAACTCAATTGCAAATCCGTTGCCTCTATTATATATATCTCTCTTACATTATAAAATGTTGACTACGACGTCTATACAGTCCTCTCCTGTATAACGTTTCAACACATTTACGCCATGTTCCATGCCAAAACAAATATACCTGACTCCATCACACGTCAACACATGTTTGTGGTCGACCGCAATACATCAAAACCAACTGGATGATTTTTCTCGACGTCTTTGGACACGAAGCAAATTAATACAGACAAATTATTATATTAGCCCTATGGTACAAATACTCATAAACATAATACATTATTACGAAAGTAAGAAACAAAGAGTAACTTTTGATATTTTCACACACAATAAGATACGGACAATATTGACTGCAACTGAAAAAAAAATAATTAAAAGGTCAATGGATCAAAAAGAAAAGCCAATGTAACAATTCCTAAAAGGAGATTGGAAACAGAGGGACAGTGACAAACTGCGCAAAATTAATCTCCTAAGGGCTCATACTGACTTTTCAATCAGTTAGGGTTTCCGCAGAATGTCCCCTCAAATCCTTCAAAATTACAACCAATACGTCAGGCGGATGTCTTGTCCGTGTCGTCGAATAATAAGAAAAACGACAAGTATTTGCATACCATAACGAAGATTTATAAGGTAACTTATATTGGATATTGTAACTGTGGTGGTATTTTAGTTAGGGAGGAATGAAATAAGAAAGTCTGATAGCTATAGGTAAACCGCGAAATTGAGACCTCGCCTGCGGGGTACAGGGGCGCGGGGGGAGGCGAGAGCGGGGTTTGTGAGAGGTGCGGGCGGCAGGCACATTCTTTTCAAAATTCAGTACGCACGCTACACAGGTAGCGATAGCATCTGTTGACAGTTGCGGACGCTTTGACAGGAGTACACAAGAGAATACTGTCTGACTGAAGTCTGAAGATAAGTCGCAGTATATTCGGACACAAAATCTATATTATTGTATTTTTGACGTGTTTTTTTTTAATTTCTATTTTACATCATTCTCCTGAACCTGTTACAATCTTTGTACATGACCTAAAGTTGTAGTACTTTTATATATCCTATGCTAAAGTATAACTGGGGAAGAGAATGCTCTTTGCATTAAGTCCACCGTTTGAACACTGTAAAATAACAGTATTTACGATTATACGATATTATACGAATATTTTAGAATAAAATATAGATCCAAATTCAGTAAAATATGAACGAGATATGAATGTGAACTAGATATACACTTAAACAAAACAGTCGCAAAAGTTACTAGGGAATGTTATTTGAAGTTTTTAGTTTTGCCAAAAAAACAATCTTATTTTAAGATTCCTTTTTATTTATTGATCACAATCCACAGCTCTGGATAATGATATTTAGAATTAATTCACTCTCATTAGTGTAATGTACCTATCGAATCGATTATTTTTTTCTAATATGATATGTAATGTTATAAAGTGTCGACACTGACGACCACCATTGTGACCACTGACGTCACATATCTTAAAAACTGTCGCGGCAAATTTCGTCTCTTGTGTATCCACGCTGCCCGCACCCCTTACAGTCCCCGCTCTCGTCTTTCCGCCCGCACCCCTGTACCCCGCAGGCGAAGTCTCAATGAAGCGGTTTACCTATAACCAATCAGTGAATGTGCTTTATTTTCCAAAGATTCTGAATATGGTACAAAAGCGAAGAAGAGATTCCAAATGAAAGGATTTTGAAAATCTTCCTAGGGTTTTTGCAGTCTTTGTGATCTACGCTACGACGTCCGCAATCTATCCGCCTGAAAGTTTCATAACCCCTGCGCCCTCAGTCTACCGCCTACCCCACCCAGTCTGGATTGAAGGGTAGACCCGATGAAAACTGTACTCCACGCGAAAACAAGCCTTTGTACACTATAACTAATTAGAACCGATAGAGTTTACGGTTGGCTTCGCTAACAGAAATGTAATTTGGATTTTAAATTTTATCACGTTTCGTGTGTGGTTTAATGGAGTTTTTAGGCAGGCTACGAAAAATTATGCTTTTATCTCAGACCTAAACGATCTACTCTAACATGATCTCGAAATCAGAATAATATGATATTTTAATAACACTATCAACATCATCGTAAAAATACTGAATACCTATTTCCAAAATAACATCCGCGCTCAAAAAGAAATACTTTACTCAGCACGTACATTTACGATTACGACTAGAACGGCATTTTAATTCGAAAAACCGGTAAACCCAAACGTTATTCGAATCCAAGATAAATCATGTAAATGAACACAGAGATTATCGAATGTAACCAAGCGATAACACGTTCTAACTCTACCTCGGTTTCTTTTGTAATCTCGGCCATACTGACAGTGATAAAGCCGACCAAATTTATTACAAGATCTAAAATTAACATTTCACAATTTGAGATTATTTTTACGGACGAAGAAGTCCTTGACAACATTGACGATGATAACACCTTTCTCGATGATAAAATTGTTTGAAGGTATCGAGATTATATTCGATTGTTTATTTGCAATCGCTGAACGCAATAAAGATTACAGTACAGGTATAGTTATCGATGAGATGCTATTTCAGAGGACCAACGCATATTGTAATTTTGAACTTAGCATGACAAGTAGAGCAGAATAATTTAACCCAAGACCTATTAATAATTCTATTCACACCCAGGCGTTCGTGGACGCCCTGGAGATGACAAACACAATTTAATATGATAATGTCTCCCACAGCACATTAACGTCGAGTTTAATCAAACATGCGCGCTGCTAATAAAACTTTAGCGATTGTGGTTTAGTCACTAGTTGCCAGCGGCCATGGCTCGGACACGATGAGTAACTGAAGTAGCGACAGGCAAACATGTCAACATAGTATAATACCATTTTTTTAATCCTCTTAAAAATTTGAAGAACCATTACAAAAAAATGTTTAACATCTTTACTCAAAAGAAATATAGATGCAATGCAATAAACAAAACTTCTTGCAGGTGTTAGATTATTTGATATTTGTTACTGACTGTGTATGGCGATATGTATCGACAAATCTGTTTCTATGAAACGTAGCCTGCTGAATGGAATGGCTTTTGGATAACTTTTTGATTTTTCTCACAGCAAATGGGCTAAACGGTAAAACAATGGCCGCTGTCGAAGTTCATCTGAAGTACCAGGAGAGCAGAAGTTTAGTGGAGTTCAATCGCACGTAGCGTATTCGCGTGGGCCGCCCCCCTTCCCCCTCCGGGGTCATCGACACGCGGCCGTTTCGGCCGGCGGCGCGCCTCACCTTGACATTCATCTCGAGCACGACGCTTTGGGCAAGCGACGTTTGGCCAATGCTAAGTCTTTGAACACCCAAGCAAATTAGAACAACCCTTAACCATTACCTTCTAAAGATACAAACCTAGATGGTAAAGAAGCTAGGTTATTGCAGCTGATAAACGGTGGAGCTAAGATGTTTGTTGTCATAGTTCAGTCAGTAAAAAAGTCAGTAGTAAGTTTTTTACTTGACTACTATCCGTCACAAAGAAAAAAGGCTTTTGAAACACTGTCTGTGTTGTTGTGACGGTAATTGCAAGGTATGAATTTCATTTCTCGGAGATCATGTCACCTTATTATAATCATCCACATAGACAGTCGAGATGACGAGATTCTATGGATCAATTAGTGAATTTTAACCTTACGAAACCAACAATCAGGACTTTATTTAATTAGAAACCACACAAAGCGTCCAATCCAAAACGACCGGCAAGGGTAGAGCTAAGTCTCGGATTGGTAACCGACGTCGCTAATCCGTAAACGGCTAGCCGAACTACGATATCCCAATCTGGCAGAGGTCAACACTCCCACATTTGCTCGCATGGTTTGTTTGCAACAAACTAGAACATAATACATACCTGCCACATTAATCTGACAACTATGTCGACGAATAACAGTCGCTATTTCTGCAATAATGTATGTAAGAAAGAGACGAAACATGACTAATAATTTGGATGCACAAGAGACTGCTTATGGCCTTAAGCTGCCTATTCACTTGGAAATATATATTAATATACTCGATATCGCTCACCATAGTTTACAATGGAACCCTTCTCACTGAGAAATATAATATCTTATATCCCGAGCTATAATATGTTTTGGAGCGATTCGAAAAAGATATATTTTCCGCCCCCGCACGCCCCTCCGCCCCCCGCGGTGGTGGACAATCCCATACAAAACTTAGAAAATATATAAGGTGACTTGTAATTAATTTAAAATATTTTAATGGCGAATACTAGAGTATAAATGAATAATTTTTTTCAAGTATCATTTTCAATTTAAGTTGCTAGTTTTCGAGAAAAACGCCAAAAACCATTTTGACTTCTAAGTAAAATAAAACACCCCGTTCGTTGTAGGCATTTACTCCTACTCGCTTGCGTACGTTTTGTAAAGGATGTCAATATCTTCCCTCTCACTCCCGGCTTACCCGCGCCAACTCATAATTCATTCATCTCGACCGCGCTTAGTAAAAGGTTTTCGGCGCGTTTGTCGGTTTCTTTGACAAGCGCACCGCTAGGCTTTTATTATGCCGCCAAAGCCCGCCGATACACGTGCCGTTCTGCCCCGCCCACTTTTTCGCGCGCGCGACGCGGGAGTTTGTTTAGTTCGCTTACAACCTTTCACCCGTCCGTTTGTGCGCAACTCGCGCGCTCCGCGTTGCAAAATGCCGTACCGCTACTCATTGCAAGAGTATTTTAATATGACTCTGTGGTACAGAGACGCAGGTCAAGTCATGTTACGCGCTCCGACATGGTCGCGTCGTGTTCACGCACCATCCTCGGGGCTGTGCAGCGGCTTCGCGAGAGCGGACGGAGGTTTCCAGCCGCGTCCCGAGCCCGACCCAGGGAGACCCTCACCACACCGAGCGCAGATAGAGCAAGACGTGCTGAACTTTTTCCAGCGGCACCCAGTGGCGAGCACGAGAGACGCTGCCCGTGTGTTTGGCGTAAGCCAATTTTACGTGTGGCGGCTTCTGCGCAGCAAAAGGCTACGTGCAAGGAACTACGTGCGCGTATCACAAGTGCTTTTGATGTGATGTCCAGTGAACCAGAAGTGCTCAGTGAGGTCCGACGGCATTGTAATTTTTTCCCAGGAGAGGTGTACTGTTTATTATTGCAAATAAAATGAATTAAAGTTGAAAACGAGTTTTAGTTACACAATACTTACATACATTAGGGTGCATTTCCACTGAAAAGAAGCGAAGCAGTAATTTTTATTACGGTTTTATTTTTTTGTTGCAATTTTTAGTATTACATTGTAGATTGTTTATTATTGTTTAATAAGTATCTTTTAAAAATCTAGCTTACACTGCGCCGCGCACGATTCGTTGGAAATATCCCCTGCAATTAAACTTAGTGAATAGGTAGGTACCTAAATGCTACAACAAATATGCAGTATTTCGTCACAGAAATTTCCCTATTAACAGATTTCATAATGACATAGTGGCACTAACTAGTTGTGATAGCATTGCATAGCGTAGCTTGTGGCGGAGTCTATTCTTTTCTTTCGCTGAGATAGTGCTGTTCATAATTTGAAACAATTTATGAATGAAATGCAGGAAGAGGGGTTGGTTCAGTGGAGTGAGAGAGATAGACGATAAGACTTTCTATGTACAGCATGCGCCTAAAAATATTACATTTACTTTGTTAGGGAAAACAAAAACAAAAACTAGCGCATGAAATAAAAAATGTTACTTGAAAAAAAGACTTTATTTTTGCTCTAGTATTCGCCATTAAAATATTTTAAATTAATTACAAGTCACCTTATATATCTCATAGTGTGAACGGGTGAAAGATATATCTCGGGATATAAAATATTTCGTAATAATATACAATATTAACATATTATATCCCACAGTCAAAAGGCAGCTTTACAGTGTGCTTCCTAAGGTCTCCGAATATTTTGACGTCAGCAAAACAGGATTAAACAACAAAATCTAGAGCGCGTTGATATTATGGAACATAATTGACGTCAAGGCTCTCTCCAAAACGATTTCAAAACTGGTTTAGTTTTAAAACTGACACTAAAAGAGGATGCGGAATATAATCCGAATTTAATACTTTGTTGCCATTGTTATCTGTATGCACTGAGTCATTTTATAGGGAAGTTCATGGGTGCATAACACCATAAATAATTAAAGGAAAAGCGCCTGCAACAATGGTCTGGGTGAGATCACAAATGCTATAGGTACCTAATTACATAGTTACATTGCATGGCCAAGTCCTGAGTAAATAATAAAATGCACAAAACCACTTGGGTAATATATTTTTTTACGACTTCTGAGAAGTTTGGCATCTCCATTTGAGCAAACTTTGAGTGTTTTTATGGCATTATGATTTAGCAAATCCAAACTTTTTTATGTTCTGTGCTTTTGGCCATTCAATTTTTAAAGTGTTTGTGTTGAACCTTATCATTTCACCTTTCAAGGGACCTTACCAACACAAGAATGAAATGAAAGATATAGTAATAATTTGTTTCAATTATTCATAAACTGCTGAAAGATGTGCTTTATGTAGATCTGTCTGGCCGAAACTTATAGCCAACGCATCTAAGGTAAACAGGACAGAAGGTAAAATACGATTTTATTAACTTTGCGAAGCCTGACAAAATCCCTGCGAGCCATGCAATGGTGTGACCTATTAATCAACGCTCGCGAAGTTAATGGCACGTGAAATCCTTTCATTACAACAACAAAGGCTTGCGTACGATTTCATTATGGCCGACTGACGTTGACGCTCATTCGACCCTCGCTGTCAGCTTTTGACTGCTTTGGATCTACATATTTGAAGACTTTCAGGTAGGTAGGTAGTTAATTGTCGTCTTCAAAGATATACGGGTCGCAAAGGCTAAGATAGTTGGATATACTGGTGAGGATAGTGGAGCAAATCTTTAATTTCAAGTGTCGGAAATTACAGAAAAATGTATAAATTTTAACAGTTTAAGTAATTTTTGGATACTTAAAAAAAAACTGAAAGAAGAACTAGGATTGAAATGTTTTGATGAGAATGAAAGAACTCGCATTAAATTATGTAAAGGAAGTGTTGTAATTGAATTGGATAGAATGTTGTGCAATAATATTTTTTGACAGTAACACTTTTATGCTTCAACTTTGCAAGAACCATTAAGTCTCCAAGCTTCGACTACAAATCAAAAGAGGTCAAGGAAAAATTCGGATATAGGAGAATATAATAGTTAACCTTCATAACGAATGACAGCGATGTTGAAAATTATTTAATTGTACGCTGCAAAGGTAACATTCAACAGCACATGCCGAAGTTCATGAAGATTAATCAGCCATTCTGTACCGTATATGTCTGGTTAAATTGGGTGTGCACTCTTTGAATGGTAAAGACATGCGCATGATACGAGCCAGTCTTATTAGGTGTTCAATCTTTTCTGGGTAAATTGTTGCTGTGACACATTTCTGTTACATGTAGGATTTGATTATGGTAGGTAATAACAACACACAGTTAGTTTAGTTTCATGGCAGAACTAACTTATTTTATGAGATTAGATAGATACAACATGAAGTTGTTGAAAGTGAGGGTGTCATGGGTGGCATGTTTTAAGAAAGTGGCTGAGATTCTTTAAAAGGATCACACGAGGTAGAGAGAACAAACAAATGGAGAAGACAAAAATAATTTTATGCACATTTTTTTTAAAGATAAGAAAATGATCAAGACATAATCAAAGAACAATGGTACTGTTAAAAGTCCCGACAAATTCTAGAGGGCAGAGATAAGTTTGACAAGTACTAATGTAGTCATTCAGGATGCCCTTATCAGTCTGATAAACCATGTGATAGAGGATCAGATGTTATTTGTGTTTGTTATTCAGCATGTTATTATAATGAAAAAAAAAGGAAGTTTAGTCACAAACTTATCTTGTTTACCTACAAAAGCAGTAAATTTCCTAAGAATCATTTGATAAATTCAACATTTTAAATTACAAAAGGCCTAATGGGATGTTGTTATAGTTATTTATAATAGTATATGTAGCAAAACAATAGTCAGATAAATAAATAAATATGCACCAGACATCACATTAATTGTCTATCATAAATTTAAGACAAGGGCATAAATACAATTTTAGTGTAGAAAATGAACATGAAACACCTAGCCAAATATAAAAGGCAGTATACAGTTAAACAAAAAACTTAACTTATTCATGACTTCATGTTAGTGTGAGTCATCTTCAACATTCCTGTTCATGGTCAAAAAATATCATTAGAGGCATGTAAGCTTAATGGCATACCTACTTAGCATTGGCTTGGCTTTTAGAATGCTTTAGCATGAACTAAATGGAACCTAGCAAAAACCTTGATGACTGAGTTGTATAACACTGGTTGATAAAACAAAAGCATTCAGGTTACGCTTTTAAGTTATAAATTAGATAAGATGATTGATTGCTATACCATTCTCTAACTTACAGAATAGCCTCTGTTATATTTATCATACTAATTGGTATATCCAGTCAGGCAAAGGTTTCTTGAGATACATGAGGTCATGAAATTATGGATGTTAGTGGCATTAGCATGAATAAGTATAACTAAGGAAAAAAATAAGATATAATATACTTACATAAATGAGCCCTGAGTAGTATCTGTCCTTGATGTTGTGCAGCACCGATGCTTCGTTCAGACAGGTCAGCTCGGCCATGTCCTCAACTTTATCAAACTTGGGAGGGTTCATCTTCTGGATGTCATCTATGGGGACGAACATCCTCTTGCCCGACTCTGCAATTTCCACCTCCACCTCGTCTCCTCGCTCGCCCTTTATCCCGGCGGCCACGAAGCCCTGCGTCTCGTGGGGCACCCATACCAAACGCTTCTGCGTCCATTCCGCCTGAGTAGCAGGGTCGTTGAAACTGTTCCTATCCACCGACAGGTACCGGAGTTCCGGATCGTTCCTATCCATGTCCCCCATAGTGCCGCCCAATCACGCCGCGCGGCCCGACAACCGATAACCTAAAACCGGCACTGGATACCACATTAAACGGTCACGACGACCGACACTGCACCTCACAACACTCAAGATCCTTTACAATATCACCTCAACTCGCTGTTCCTCTTACCGCGTAAGCCGTGACTGCGCACGGCGATGATACGTACAAAATGACGATAGCGACCGACCGACTGACAGAACAGCAACGGTTTTATTACGGGTAGGAGGGATGGACCGGTTGACGCCCGAATTTGCGTTGGATTTAGCCGAATTTGGTACCAGTTTTTACAATGTAAACGATAAAGACGAAAAATACTTTTACTAACTATATAATGTACATGCACTAGACTTAATTACTACGAAGGAAACGTGAAATAAACGCTTTAGAAATGGAAAAAAGCGAAAATAAGATCACAACGTCTGCCGAAACTTCTAACTTGTCGATATAGTTTGTTTCCATTTACGGATTTACTAACAATGGCGGTTACGCATAGGGATTTGTGATTGGTCGACAGTTCGAATGTACAAATTTATTGAATCACTGACCAATGAGATACGTCTAATTTTAAGACAGCTGTCATCAGTCTTTTCATTATGTGAAAAGAAAACAAGCTTTATTATTTCATTCCGTTTCACGCTGATTGGTTTTTCTGTGGCAACTTCTTTACCAAGTTTTATAATGCGATGCGGTCGGTCACTCAAAAAAAAAATGGCCAAGTGCGAGTCTCACGCACTTATGGTTCCGTGCGAAATTTACCTGAATTAGAGATCCACTTAGAATTTCTACGTCCTCTCAAAATTTCACACACACAATGTTGTGATGATGATGACAGCAAAACTAACTTAGTTTTTCTGTGTTTGTACAAAGTTATATTTTGCGGTTGTAAAAATTGTGGTGCAATATCTCAGAAACTGTCGGTTTGATCTCGTTTAAACCAATTGGTTAGTCAGGTCTACATTGTACATATTTTTAAAAAATTTCAGTTCACCGGACTAAATAAAAAATGGCTATGGATATACAGGATGTAAAAAATATAGTAACCAAATTCAAGGGGGTGGTTGCCGATCGAGAATAAATTATATTACAGGAAAAACATACATATGTTTTCAAGAAAATTATAATTTAAAAAAAATCAAGTGTATTTTTCACTTTTCCTGTATTCTAGACTCGACTCCTGCTAAAGTTGTAAGTCCAATGTATTCGTCCGAAGTATGCAGTAGCATACCGGTAGGCTACGGTAGACTTCGAAATCCTACCGTATGATGACCGTATTACGAATTAATTTTTATGAGAAAAAAAATGTCTTTAATCTGAATTTGAAACAAGTCATGGTCTTTTTACTAAAACAGTGATTATTATTTATTTTTAGTTAAATAAGTTTCATTTTAAAACATAAAATAAAAAAGAATGATTTTTGATACAAATAGTCACCGCAAAAAAGTTATACAGGAAGTAAAACAGGTTCTTTTTCAACTTAAAACGATTGCGAGACTTGGTATGTCACATTTGGTACTTTTCCAAATGTGCTCGCTAGTTTATTTCATGAGCTGCGGACGAAGCTGGTATGCATAGAATACTACTAGCAATTGGACGCAATTTTTTTTTTGTGAAAGCCGTGCTTTAACCATTATTTAGCCGTAGCATTCCGTTTCCTACCGGTAGGATTCCGTGCGTATTGGTAGGCTAAGGTAGACTTCCAACACTAGTAATGCCCTAGTCAATAAGGAAATTTCAATTATCAACAGTGATTTCCCTAGATTTACGAATTTATTTTTACTTTTTATGGGTATAACAAGATATTATATTTTTCTAGTAATAATCTATTTATTTGACACCGGCTCTATATATAGTAAATTCATTGTAATTTCATAAAAAATGTTATATACGAAAGCTACCTAGTATTCCGTAGCCTACCGGTAGGCTACCGTGCGTTTAGGTAGGCTACGGTAGAGTAACCCACGCTTCTCTTGCTTAACCACCCCCTTGAATTTGGCTCCTACTTTAATACATCCTGTAAAGAATTTTAGGGATCCGTGGACATTTTATCTTATATCTACCCATTTTCTTTCTTAGACAACGTGTATAAAAAGTGCGAGCCAAATTCAAGGGGGTGGTTGAGTCGAGTTTAGAATATAGGAAAAAAAAATTTAACTTAATTTAAAAAAATATATTTTTCCTGTAACTTGATAAACAGCCACCCCCTTTAATATGGCTGGCTCGTACTTTTTTTACGCCTGTATAGGTCTTTTGAATGACATTAAAGTTCCTCAAGTATTTTACAAATACTTTCAACAAAAATTGGTTTGCACGAGATCGAACCGATAGATTTTGAGAAATAATCAATTTGCAACAAAACAACCCAAAAATAAACACAACTTTGCTATTTGCAAAAATACTAGGTATAAAAAGTAATGTTATCTTTGCGGATAAAGGCTAAGTTACAAGTGGAAGTAAGTATGTGGACCTCTAATTCAGTTACTCTTGCTTGGCTCTCGAAATCCTCAGTTCAGGAGTTCAACTCGCACTTGGCCGGTTATTCAACAATTAATTTAAATTATGCCGTTCGTTCCAAAAAACACGAGGTTCAGCTTTTACTCGCCAGACTATATTTAGAAAATTCTTACTAATAATTAGGCATTTTTGTACGCTTGGTTCTCTCATATAGGTAGTTCTCTCTCTACGCTTTTTTCATATATTTTTTAGGATTGATTTACTTCTTCTTCTTCGTAAATGGGCTGATAGTTTCAGACGGCAGGAGGAGATCACGTCATTGCAAAACAGTTTTACGAAGTAAACTGTCACCGCACCGTGTAAAAAAAAGATAACGTGACTATTTTCATTCATTCGATTTTGATTCATAAGTGCAATTGGGTATGAATCAAATTTAATTAACCAAAAAACACCTAACTTTTTCATGTTTTCATTACTCAATACTCGTGCAAGTTCACAGATTAGTAAGAGTTGTGCAAGTTTTTATAAAATTTGATAAATGAAAAGTAGTTATAGAAGACGAATAAATTATAGATTTGTATTTTATTGATAAGAATAGTGACACTCAAGTACTTACAAAATAGTAGCGCTTGTATCGTCGTCGTAACTCAAAGTTTTCTGTTTACTGTTTCGTTTATCTTGCTCCATAGTTCAAGGTGGTTCAAGGATACTTTTATTAAATAATTCGCTAATTTACAAGTGTTATCGTTGTCTACTTCACCAGTTCTTCATTCCTTTCAAGTGATTATATTCTCTTTGATTCCTTTCCTTTGTTCCTTTAATAGTTGAAGACTGTTTTTAGTTCTCGAACTATAGGTTATAAAATCAGCTGCTCGGCCGGTGTATTACAGAATTTATTATGGCGTATATCGTGGATTTGCGTTCGGACACGGTGACAAAGCCAACGAAGGCGATGAAGCACGCGATGGTGAACTCTGCGCTGGGTGACGATGTGTTCGGTGAAGATCCTACGGTGAATGCACTAGAGAGCAAGATCGCAAGTTTGTTGGGCAAGCAGGCAGCCCTTTTCGTTCCTTCGGGGACTATGTCCAACCTCATAGCTGGTAACTTATCAGGGGTGTTAATAAAACTACACAAAACTTCTTACGCAGTAACTACAGGCGTAGAACAACAACTTTTGTGAGACATATATGTTAAAATAGTACACTCTTATCTATTTATTTATTTTGCATTAATCCACAAGTCTTAAGATTTTGAAAACAATCAATTCTTATTTATATTACCTACAGCCAATAAAGGATTGTTTTTACATATAGCACTGAGCAAGTAATCACTCATATGACATTGAATGGTTGTGAAAAGAACAGACATAATTAGACATATATTACGTACAAACTACTGCACAGATATCATAAAAATAAAACTCAACATCCTCATAAAACACTCATTTACTACAGTTTTAAACAGATGAAAAAGAAATAAAATGTTAAATAAATAAACAAACAAACAATGTTTATTATTTCAGTTATGGTGCACTGCAACAAGAGAGGTTCTGAAGCTGTTGTTGGTGACCTTACTCATATCTTCAAGTATGAACAAGGCAAGTTTTGGTTTAATTATCAATGTTAGGTTTTTGGATGTTATTTATTCTTATACAAATATAAACACTATGTGTCATAAACATTCAAAACAATCACTAAGTAAAAAAAAACAGAAATTTGCATAGTAATATTAATCAGTCAGGTATCAAACGACTCCCTGGAGTCGCATAACAATGGAATTTCTATTGTGTCTCGTTCACACATCCTTGACGAGTTAATAACTAATGCATAATATATAGTGTATAATATCCACTTGATGTTACCTATTTGTTTGTCTTATTTTCAACCCATTCAATGTAAAAATATCTCCCCACTCTTGTGCTAAATTTTCTCAGACTTGTATTATTGTTCTGCTCTCTTCTCGCCTATTTTCTACTACCTAGTCTTAGGTATGGTGAATGCATAATTTGTTTTATTTACCCATTCCATTATCTTCCTCTGTTTATTCCAAATCTCATCAGTGTTTCAGTTTTATGCCATGGCTGCAGGTTTAAAAGGTTCATTTGATATTGCAGGAGGTGCATCTCACCTGGGTGGTGTAATGCTGTCGACTCTACCTAATCAGCCAGATGGGACATTCTCTCTATCAGCGCTGGAGGCCAGGATTCGAGGTTCAGACATACACGAGCCAGTAACCTCGCTTGTTTGCATTGAGAACACACACAATTATTGTGGAGGGAAGGTATAGAATAATGATGTGACTCTTTGAGAAGTTTAATTAAAAGCTGGTTATTAACCAGACACTTTTCATTTATGTATTTATTATTATTATTTATTTATGTATGTACATTTCATGCAATCAAAGTTTTCTTAAATTTAAAGAGACATCATTGAAATATGGCCTAAAAATTAAGCAACATTAATTTAGTCCGTTTTTCTTCTTTCTACTCGAATAATGTAAACAATGTTTTATAACATCTAAATAATATCAATAAATAAAATTAATCAACTATTTGATAAGTTCTCAATGTTCAGCGATTACCTATGAAGTTTGTGAGTTTTGTATTTATCTTATTTTAAAATGAATTATTTATTTTAAAAGAAATGTCAAGATTGTAAACAATAGGTGAGAAAAGAAAAACGGACTTTATTTCATACTATAGATAGATATTAGTAGTAGTAGTACACAATGTATGGCACTATGTTATGGGCAGATTAATGCTGAGAGTCGAAAAGGCACCCCCTTTTCGACTCATTCTCGATGTTAATGTTAAATAAGTGTGTGTCTGTTTATTGTATATGTGTTTACGAGTCCTAGTGTATTGTATATGTGTTTGTGAGTCGAATAAATGTATTTTTCTTTCTTTCTTTACTATGTCACATCTACAAGTCCTAAATATCTTATATTCCCCCAGGTGCTACCCCTGAAATGGATCGACGAGCTCGAAGCCCTCTGCAAGAAACACTCACTACCGATCCACATGGACGGCGCTCGGCTGTTCAACGCGTGCGCATACCTAGGCGAGAGTCCTGCGCGGGTGGTGCGCGCATGCGCGAGCGTTTCCGTCTGCTTCAGCAAGGGGCTCTCGGCGCCGGTCGGCTCCGCGCTCGCCGGATCCTGCCATTTTATAGAGCAGTAAGCTACATCTACCTACACATATTTAAATAGAAAAACTATTAAAACATAGACTTATTATACCATGCTTATACTCATTAGTTTACAGTTAGAATGTCAAGATATAATAGGTAGACCACGTAATTGAGACCTGGCCTGCGGGGCACAGGGGCGCGCGGGGACTCGAGTGCGGGGTGCGAGCAAAACAGTATAGGCAATGGCAACCTATAGGTAATGTTGTTTTTCTAAATCTTTATTCACCAACAAAGCGTTTTACGCGTATGATGCGTGCATTAATTTCTATTTAATACATGCACTTATTCTTGCGATTTCGACTGTCACGAAAAGACTTGGAGGTTGTCTTTGTGTTGTAAGCAATACTTGTAAGTGTGATATAATCAAAATAAATAAATAAATATGCGCCGTCTTAGTTTCGAAGTTAGGTTAGGTTAAGTTAAATACTTAAATACATAATAACATCCATGGTTTAGTTACAAATATTCGTGCTAATCACATAAACATTTTTGGCCTTCAAAGGTAAGCGCTTCCTACCGACCGGGTGTTATACTTATGGCCCCCGGCCATCTTATGGCCACCAAGGTCCGATCTAAATCTTACATATCGCGGTTCAGTCTCCATACTTCGACTACAGCGTCATCTAGTCGTGTCGAGCCGAGACAGCGTGTTGCGATGATATGTAGTGACAGCGGTTGAATAAAGATGTCGCTACACATTTGTTCCTTGCGGGATTCGAACCAGCGACCGCTGTCATAGTAGTCAGGAGCGGTAACCACTACACCAACCAAACATGTTGTCAAATCATTTAGATGTCTTTTAGACCGTGAGTTTTTTTTTCTGCTTCTTATTATTTTTATTTATTTCCTTACTATTGTCTATGTTATGGCCAGGGCGCGGCGCGTGCGCAAGATGCTGGGCGGCGGCATGCGGCAGGCGGGCGTGCTGGCGGCCGCGGCGCTGCTGGCGCTCGACGAGGTGGCGCCGGCGCTGGTGATGGACCACAAGCGCGCTCAGAGGCTTGCTATGGGTCTGTTCAGTTATTATCGAATGTCCTTTCTTCTTTATTTGTTCTACCTACGGAGCAGATCGACAGTACCGCGCGGGGAAAGAGATAGAAGTATAGTCAAATCTATGCGTTGGAAGAACAGGCAGTTCCGCTTCTCTTACATACGGACAAGACATGGAAAAATTACTGCGGTTCCGCTGTTATAGTTTCGCAGCAGCATCAAGAATGGAATATTTGCGCTTTTGGGCACGAAATTATCGAAAAAAGAACCTTTGCTAGACTATAGGCACAGGCGCGACACTGATCTATCGGTGTAACTCGGGCGTCGGTGACCTTGAAATGCTGCGTCTACGCGTAGGGTTGGCGGTTTAGCTATCGCGGCACAAGGAAATAATAATTACTTAATGAAAGATGTTTATGTATTTCAGGTTCAAAATATATTTGGTATAGTGTTCACATATGTTATAAATTACTTACTTTAATAATATTTTCTGTTTTTGCGACTTACTTTAAACATTTTATTATTTTCTTTAATTATAGCGAAGATTCGAAATCGTACGAACGGTTTTTTAAAAAATCTAATGGGCAGCATTTACAAGACATATCAAAAGTTATATTCTGCATCTTAGCCAACAAACTGTTTCCCATTGTTTGGGACACATCGTATCATAATAATCGCATACGACGCGATGCGGCGCGGGCGAACTTCGTAAATTGCTTCGAGCAGAGACGACGGCTCGGCGGCAATCGGCGGTGTGACCCTTCGACTCTCGCATACTGTGGCATGCGTTCCCCACCTCGCGCCACCCGCGCAGGCCCCGCGCGCCCCCGCGACACGCACACATAGCTGCGAGTTAGTTTACTGCACACAAGTGTCAGTGTCGCTTCTTCTTACGTTAGTATATGTATTCTTTGCTATAGGAGAGTCTTATGCCTAAATAAATTTATGTATCCTCTGAAGTGTTAAACTTTTTTCTTCTGAGATCAAAAATAATAATAGTTAAATTCCAGCTAAAAAGGCCGCGATATAAAAATATAAATAATAATAATAATATAACTCTTTATTGTACAACACAAAGTAAATAACAGTTTATGAATTATTATTTATCAATTCAGACAAAAGTAGGTACTATTTCTTTTTCACCATTAACTTATTATGTACCATGCCTTAATACTATCATAATATAAACAACGCAAGCAAGCTCACACTCACACACACACATACACACACTCTCACTCACACACACACTACACACACACACACACACACTCACATAGTCTTTTACTAATACTACCGCATGGTCTAATTGTCTATGATTAACTACATCATTATTACTTACTTAGGTACTTTTGAATAACCTACGGCTGTTCGAAGTAGTGGGAGGCTGGTGACCTGTAACAGGTATTTTACCTAGCATAGGCACCAGTCTCACACATAGTATTTAGTATTAAGCCCCATGTCCATTCAATTTTCTTTGTATGTGTTGAGAAAATAAAAGATTATTGTTGTTGCCTCGGAAAACATGTTAAGCCGTTGGTCCTGCGCCTGATCTCTCATCGGTCATGTCGGAGCCGTCTCACCGAATTAATGAGAGTGACGGAACAGAGAGAGCACTTGTGTACTGCGCACACATCTGGGCACTATAATATCTCCTACGTACCTGGCCTATCTCTTTTGAGGGCTGAGAGGGGCCTCCCTCAATTACCGAAAATCGGTAGAAAAATATTATTACAATGTATTATTTCTCTTGACCAACAGTGATCCAAGGGCTGTTCCTGAAATCCTTCACGGTTGACGTGGAAAACCAACACACGAACATAGTGCTGGTCCGCATTACGCCCGAGAGCCACCTCACATCAGACAAAGTGCTGCAGCGGCTGGAACAGGTCTGCTTGGCTGAGACTAAGGTAACTCTTCTTCTTCATATGAGCCTTACTCTTCTTCTTCATTTATTTAAAAACTTAATTGCACAAATAACATTGTACAAAAGGTGGACGCAATGCTAAAAGCATTCTCTCCCAGACATATCTAGTAAAAAGGTATTGTGACCACAGCAAAAAATTCATCTAGGACCGCACCTGTATGTCTCTAATTAAACTCTTTTTACTTCTGTGCTTTAAGGTAAAAAGAGAGCTAGAGAGAGTACTGAACCACAGATAAAAAAATAGTTACTACATTCTTTTTGAGAATATTTCCTGGGAAAAGCCATACCATGTTTTGTTTGTCGAGCTAAAAGCGAATGACTTCTGCTCTCTGAACTGAAATAAAAGCTTCCCCTAACTCGCTACTAGATGGCGCAACTTTAGAATTACGGGTATACTCGTTTAAGATTTGTTCACGCACGGAACTAAGTTATAGAAAAAGTACTTTATCACTTTTTCTATAACTTAGTTCCACCCTGCATATATCCTGTTTCAGGGCGACTGTAAAACACCCGACGACGAAGGTGTAATAGTGAAAGGCATCTCGTTCAACAGCAAGACGATACGATTCACGCTCCACCACGACATCGACGACGAAGCGCTGTGGCTCGCCATCATGAAGATCACTTATGTGTTCAAAGAATTGGACGCGGCGCATAAGTAAGGTAACTGTCCTGTGACGTTCCTCCTAAGCAACTCTTTAAGCTAAGAACTCACGGCGTGGATTCCACCCGCGCCCGCAGTCTCTGTAGAATGCAGATTTGTATGTAAAAAGTCAAAACAAAACTCACGACGCGAATAACGCCCACGGCGGGCGCGGTTTGATTGCGGCTCCCGCGGCCGCGGCGAACGCGGGTTAAAACCGCGCCTGAGTTTTTAGCCTTATACAAGCAATTCTTCAGCAGTAGATAATTTTGTTATGTTATACCGGTTATAATAATAAAAACTATTTACTATGAGTTTTGAACGTCGGCAAATGCGCCTTATTTTTTAAGGCGCAAAGCTCACTTTTATCCCAGCAGCCATTTCAGCGCTTACAAGCTTGGCATATTGGCAGCTCTCTCTCTCTCTACTTATAAATAAATGTGACCTTTATTATATATACATATTAGCTCTATTCTATCCATCATCTACTTGTGAATAAGATTGCTAATGTTAAGTCTAAAGTTGTCTCTTATCTAAAGAATGGTGAAGGAGGTACACATCCCGCTCAATAAAAAATACCTTAATGAGTATACATAAGATTCAGAAATGTATGTCCTCGTCAATGTCTTCTTTAAAGCAGGACTACCAAAACTAATTATTGTGTAAGTAAAAGTTGCTTTTATTTTTAGCTATTCGTTCCTGTTACATACACAATCAAGCTGGCACGAGCAAGAAGGTTGGTTAGTCTAAAATGTGGACATCCACAAGGCTTTAGAACCAACATAATTAATACTCTATGAATGGATAAACATGACGCAGGTAGTGTTAGTAATAATCTTTCATAAATAATTCCATGAATTACCTGAGCAATACTCAAGCAGAAACTGCATTTGTTATATTATTTATTAGCAATAAGTTAATCCTCAATTTCTCGTACGCTGATAAATTGATTACACCTTATATCAGGGATGCACAGACTTATTAAGACTAGGGGCCACTCGGGCAAATTATGAACTGATGGCGGGCCGCCAGAAGTATAGGTAATTAAAGACAATAAAGAATTGATAATTATGTATTAAAATTGAAAAAGAATTTATTAATTTGAAGCGTGGCACTGCATAGTGCTTACAATCTTTTTTATATTTGGCTCAAATTTACTTGTAGCAACACGTAAAACTGCTTCCAAACTTTCATTTGCAAGGCGGTTTCGATTTTTTGTTTTATTATTATTTAGTATTGAAAAGGTTTGTTCACATATATAGGTAGAACCAAATAAGCTGGCACATTTCAGAGCGTTTATGCGCAACTCTTTGTACGTATTTTTATCAATGCAGCGGTAAAAGTTCAGCAAGTCTCCTTCGTTGAATTTGTTGTGTAAATCTTGGTCGTTTTGAATGTCGATAATTTCTAACTGCATTGACTCTGGCGCATTTTCAACTGAAATCGTGAAAGGATTGCTGAATATGTCCAACAGAGGTTTCACTTTTTTAAACTCCGAAAATCTTTCTTGAAAAGATTGAATCAAAATATCTAGCTTTTCTACATAACTGAAATTAATCGCAGTTTTGTTGAATTTTTCAGCCATTTTCTTATAATTCGGAAAATGATTGTAATTTCCAGAATTCAATTGCGATCTGAAAAGTGTCAGCTTGCATTGAAAGGATGATACGTGAGCGTAGAGCTGGGATATCAGTTGATTTTTGCCTTGAAGCCGTGTGTTCAAGACATTCAAATGATTTGTAATGTCAACTAAAAAAGCCAAATCACACAACCAATCAGGATTTTTAAGTTCCGGGACATCCTTTTGCTTTTCCGCCAGAAATATTCCAATTTCTTCTATTAAATTTAGAAATCGTTCCAGGGTCAATCCACGACTTAGCCACCTTACTTCTGTATAATACAGTAAATCTCCATATTCGCTTTCGATGTCATCAAGGAATTGTTTGAATTGCCTGTGATTGAGTCCTCGTGATTTTATGAAATTTACAGTCGAAACTACCACTTTCATGACATTTTGAAATTCAATTTTTTTAGAACAGAGGGCTTCTTGGTGTATAATGCAGTGAAACTGCATGAGATCTTCAGCGTTTATGTTTTTTTCTTGCATATGCTTTTTCAGCAAAGTAACTAGCCCAGAATTGACACCAATCATCGAAGGAGCACCGTCAGTGGCAACTCCCGATAATTTTGATAAGTCCAAATCAGTTTTTGAACACTCATCCAAAAGTACATTGAGTATATCAACTCCTCTGGTTTGACCTTTCAATGAACACATTCCTAACAACTCTTCTAAGACTTCAAAATCTTGAGTAACACCTCGTATGAATATGAGAAGTTGAGCTGTGGAAGTAATATCAGTGGATTCGTCGAGTGCTAATGAAAAAAATTCAATGATCTTAGTTTTTTCATTTAATTGTTCCGCAATATTACCTGACAAAGACATAATACGTCTTTGGATAGTCATACGATTCAGTTGAATTTTCTCAAACTTTTTTGCTGCTTCTGGACACATTTCCTTAGCGGCAATTTCTATGCATTCTTTTACAAAATCCCCATCATTGAAGGGGCGACTGCGCTTTGCTATCATTCGAGAAATTTCATAACTAACTTCTGTAGCTGTTTCTGAATCTTGGATGGGTTTTGTAAACATAGCTTGCTGACCAATAAGCTCCCGTTTTAAAGACAACATTTTTTGCTTTCTTAATTCGCCTGTAAACTTGGTAAAAGTAGGATGCTGCGTTTCATAGTGCCTTTTTACATTATATTCCTTTGCAATCGCAACAGAATTCTTGCAAATTAAACAAACGACTTTATTATGCGACCATACAAAAAAGTATTTCTCAGTCCAAATTTCTTGAAACTGCCGATTTTCATCTTTAACCTTACGTTTTTTACTAGGTCCTGGCTTGTCCATGTTGCGTTCTAATCCTGGCTAGGATTAACACAGCACCTAAAAACAATTACAGTACCTACTTAAATTACCCATCCTTTTTTATTTAGGTAGATTGATTTAAATAGGTAGGGAAACACTTATTAATAACAGAGTTTTACTTACGATTTCACAACACAATTATACACGGCACTTGACGGGAAATCTACGTTGAATGTGGATCAAAATATA
Organism: Pyrausta aurata; assembly: GCA_963584085.1. Taxonomy (NCBI): domain Eukaryota; kingdom Metazoa; phylum Arthropoda; class Insecta; order Lepidoptera; family Crambidae; genus Pyrausta; species Pyrausta aurata. Next base: position 1,034,361 of record OY757263.1, on the reverse strand, counting down.
TGACACCGGCTAGTCGAGTTAAAATCTACACTAGAACTATTGACACTTCACTCAAATTAAAACCGAACTATCGGTCGCTGCGGTTAGCGTGGCTTTTATACCGCGCGTATAGAGTCGAAAACTGTCTGGAGAAATCTCGAAACCGACTCTGGAAGCTTCGTGTATCTACCTACGCGAGCAATCGGGAATTCGTGCACTTAAGAGCGCGCGCGCGAGATTCAAATTACTTTTCGAACATATTTTTTTTGGTTTTATTCTGGAATAGAATTCAATATTTTTCGAATGTACGAGAGTATTATTTTTGCTGTCGGCGGGCCACCAGTATTCGACCGGCGGGCCGCAAGCGGCCCGCGGGCCGCGGTCTGTGCATCCCTGCCTTATATGGTCAATTTACACCTGTGATTTGTTTCTCTCTATCGTCACGTAATCATAAATATTATTGCACTGGCCTTTATAGTTGAATAATTTGACAAATACGTATCTTTCGTTTTTCTATGTATGACAAAAGTTTAAGGGACATATTTTATCTAAGTCACTTGGATTAGTGTTCACAAATAAATATAGCAGAAAGTGCTATCGGTTAACTATTAGATTTAATGAAAAATGCAAAATAATATTTGAATAAATGATTTTTGGTGACTGTCAGGCCTGCCTGAGGTCGCTAGGTCTAAAAGAAATATTTTGTGAAATATAGTACCTAAACGGTACTTATTTATTATTACTTATAGAAAATTAAATAGTACCTGAGCCCTTTGAATATTGTATCAAAAGTGTCATACACCAGCCATCTCGAGTAAATGCCAGTTGTTGTTAAAAAAAGTTGTGTGGTTATATCTCCACTATTAATTTAAGAGATGTAATATTAATTGTAAATTTTCATGTTCTGTACAATTTTTATTTTAAGGGACCATCATCAAAAAGAGTTAGGCTTTTGTTTTGATGGAGTTTTTTTTTATTCCTCGCGTTTTTCCGCAATTCTCTTGACCTCCCGACGCGACCCGACCACTAAACTTGTGCTTTATTTGCTGCATATCTCTTTCTTATTCCTTCTATTCTGCACTCTATTATGTTTTTGATGAAGTTGTCGTGTCGTATCAGGTGTTAAAAGTAAAAATTTGAGGGATATGTGTATTATAATATTATTACAAAAGACATTATAATTATATGTATACAAAAGTTACCTTTATTATATAACCTATACAATTGTTAAGATTGCCAAATAAATCTATATTATACACATGTAACATTGTACTTTTTTACTAATGTGTTAGTTTTTTATGCATAAGTACGTAATAGGAAAACATTACCAGACAATTATTAAATGCTTAGAGCTTTTTTTATGATAAGATTCATGTGAGAAATGTGTTCAGATATACTCTAAGAAACTTTAAGAAACGTAGAAAAAAATATATTTACTTTTAGAATGAAATTGAAAAATTTAAATGACTTTCAATATCATCCAATACAGATCTTTTTAACACCATAGAATACGGCAATTTACCAAAATAATTAATACGTAGGTAGGTGTACAACATTACACAAATTAATCTTTCGATATGATTCATTACATTACAATCACCGAAATTAAAATACAACCATCATCTTTAACTAAAATATCTACTTAAATTATTTATCAATCTTTAAAATATTATATTGTTACCTATCTATTGCAAGACTGCATCATGTTTTACAAGTGTCAGTCTTTTAGGTTGGAAATAAATATCTTAAAATACCTAGCCTTATTGAGCAAAACAGAACAAAATCAAGCACTCGGAAAATAGGAAACAACATTTAGATTCAATCACACCTAAGTAATATCAATGTTTGTTTTATAAAGCAAACAGGAAAGTTCATACAAAAAACTATTGCTATTTCTTCCCAGTTGTAACTAAAAGATCTATTTATCCCATTATTCCTCCCTAAATGTAGTTTAATTATAAATCAACCCTTGGAAATATTATTCTGTTCGATCCACACTCGGACCAGCTCGTCATGGTCGCTGTATCCATGCGATGCGATCACGTCTCTGTACCCTTCTTTATCGTACTTCTTTTTGTAGAAGTAGAAACGATCACAGTGCTTCGGGACTATCCCCACCTTCTTCGCCAGAATCCCCAAGTAGATATCATCGAACCTGAAGTGCTTAACAAACAAACTACCCGCATACAACTTCTTCATAGACTTGTTAGAGACGAGGTATGCTCCGGCCGTCACATAAGCTGGCCATCTGTTCCAAGGGTACTCCTCTAACGTCACGCGCCATTTACTAGTACGAAACCTCTGCGGAGTACTCTGGAATACGTAACCAGTGTACAGATCTGAATCACCCGGTGCAACACTAGTAGGAAACGCCTCGTCATGTACATAATCGAAGACATTATTCACTGATATGTACATGTCGTCATCTGTAAACAAATAGTAATCAGCAGTGTTACAGTGCTCGTACAACCAACGAAAAGACATCATAGTTTTTATCGTGTTATTGTAGTAATTATCGCGAAAGTCTATCTGGATGATGTCTTTATACTTCTGCATCTCTCCGTCGATTTTCTTCTGCGTTTCCGATTGCGGATACTTGTCATCTATGCCTAGGAAAAACAATGTTTTGATGATGCGACCTGGTATGGCATTCTCTTGGCCGTAAGTGGCACGAATGGCGTTTCTGTGGCCGAAGTGGTCTAGTGCAGATTTGACTACGATGAATAGGTCTAGCTTTTCTATAGTGTTGCATTTGCCTGTGTTGGTCAGGAACCTGTATGGGTAATAGTTGATCGGTTGCACACTTGGTTTCCTCCCCGCCAGTACTTCCTGCGTCAGTGGTTTGATGTCCACGTTGAGCGGGTAGTCGAAGTTATCTTCGAAGTCCCTCGTATTCAAATAATCGTTTATTCCGAAGAAATAGCACACGGCTATCACTACACACGCGCACAGTATAAGTTTATATCTCTTTCTCCTGTGTAACATCTTTGTGGTAATCTTGAGATTCTTTTCATCACTAGATGTGGACCTGAAATAGGAGTATATAAATGTAACTATTTATTTTAATGCTATACATTTTTTTAGCAGAATATGGGTACTTAACATAGTATAGTTATGCGATTTATCCTATTTCACTGACCTTAATACTTTACATATTTGATATCCTCATAAAAATCTACATAATCCAGTTTTGAATAAATATTTTTATTTATTAATATTTTTTTGTTCATTGAATTAAGTTAATGGAATCCAAGTCATTCTCTCAAGATGAAATACCTACTCAGCTGAGAATAGCTAGAATGACTACATGAGAAACTTTATCTTATCTTATGTTGACACTTTGATATAATCATACATACCAAGGTACTATAAATGTGGAGTTAGTAGCTGTTTGGTAAAAGCTTCATTTTCAATAATAATGGGACTATCAATATGTAAATAGGTCACATATCTGGAGGCACTATGCCCTATTCTATTAGGATTTTGACACCCCATAATGATATGTATGTTCATAAAATCAAATGGAACTGGCAGTATTTATACTAGAAACAAGTATTGGATCTAAATAAGCAGGTACTTAGGTAAAAGATAAGTGTTTATATTATAGAAAACATTTTATTTAATACTTTGGAAGTGTTACATAAATGCATGCACATTTATCAAAATATTATCTGAATTATTTACTGGATGTTACAAACCAAATCATAGATTGTAAAATAAGATCCTACAAAACTATCACTTACATGTAGTTCATCATTGCACTCACTCACTCGTCCAAGTAAACAAAATACATTGTGTTAGAGAGAACATAATAGAATTGTATTTGTGTGTGGTCTCCTTCAGTTAACAAACACATCTTTTAAATATGCAAAGATGATTTATTTATGAAGGTGGGCAAAGTTTAACATTTCATACAAAAAATAATATTTATACACCATTGAATGAAATAGTAAACCAATGCCGAAAATAATACCTCTGAGATGGAACAAAAGATTCAGCAATATTTTTAACAAAGATTTTTGCTATTGATAGTGTGAGCTGAATCTGATTACAGAAATCTGAAGCCAGTCAAAAAGACATTAGTAAAATTCCTTCAATTAACTTCAGAACTGCATATATGGTAAATTTGGGCGAATGGCCATTTAACCCATGAAAATAAAAAGAATGTAATATCCATTGTTTACACTAGCTAAGACACTGGTACCACTACTACCATCTAGTTTCTTTATTGAATTACCTATAGTGAAGTATCCACTGTGGAGCTAATAGAGACGGGGGGCAGGTAGTGGCTCCGGATCTGACTGTGGAGTCGGGCAACATCACCATCAACACTCTCCATCTTGCGGATCAACTGAGTAAACTGTACCAGACCTAAGGAAACGGAAATCATTTATACTTCACTATTGGCTAGCTGAAACAATATTTATATAGCTGTTTGCTTTCTACAAGTTTTTTCTTCATTTCCCTATTGTTATGGCTTATTTTGTCCAAAGTGTTTAGAACAGAAAATGAAGTTTATTACCATTCACATTTCATTGTATGAAACAAATTTCTTTACCAAATGAATGCTTTTATTCATAACTAGTTGGGCACAACAGATGTTGTTAATAATGATCATTTTATAAAAAAAATATATTTGAAACAATAATGTAATTTGAATGTTAAACTTGTATTTAACAAGTAAGTAAATACAACTTTGATGACATTATTATGACTGCACTTTACGATTCCTTTTAAAGTGTGGTTATAACTAAGCTGCTGAGACAATGCCATTTTTATGTTAACTATTTTGACACAATATGTATGGAAAGAATGTTACTTCCAGACTTTGTCAATTTTTCCTATACATTTTCTTTAAAAATAGAAAACGTCAAAATAGCATTCTCAGAGTAGCTAAAATATAAATGCTGTAAGCACAGTACTTTTTATGGTTTTAATATTTACCTTCTCTGGTATTGCTGAATCCATGATGTTTAATAGTCTCCATTTCAATCTGGGCCACAATCGGGAAGACTATCTGCATCATCTTCAACATCTCATTGCCAGCTGCCTCCTTAGCCTCATCAAGTTTTGGCGCGTAATCAGAACTCTCCAGGGCTTCGATCACCTCGTTCAAAATCTGACGGACTTGCTCCACGGACAAACTTTGAGGGAAGGCCATAGTAACTTCAGCTCATTCATTGAGTATCTGTGAAATAGTAATCGCCAATAAATATGTAATAATACTAATACCTGTTCTAACTCTCTGATCTGAGAGTAACCCGGAAAGATAAATGATAAATGGAGGAATGTTAGGAACTGGGATAAAAACCGGTTAAGTGCGTGTCGGACCCGCGCACTGAGGGTTCCGTGCCACCCTTAACTGAATTCAGGGTCCACTTACTTTCACTTAACGAAAACATCACAATATATTGTGACAGCAAAAATAACTTTGTTTTCATAGTGTTTGTATGAAAGACAAAGTTATATTTGCGGTTGATAAAAATGTGCAATATCTCAAAAACTACTGGTTCGATCTCCTTCAAACCAATTTTCGTTGCAAGTTTTTGTTGAGATCTACATCATATCGCCGCTTCGCTAAAAAAGTGTACAATCTCAAAAATACCAAACTTTACAGGAGAGCGTTTTGAAAGTTTAACAAATAATAAAAGCGTCATTTATAAAGTTAAGAAGTAGATTTTTTTATCTAAAAATAATTCAATCCTTTATCTTTCAAAATAATATTTTATTGGATAATATTAAGAAAACGTATATATGAAAAAAAATCTTTAAAAAATACTTGTTTTGACTTTAGCTACTTTTTGAGAAAAAATCTGCTCATAAAAAGCAACAATGTAACATAACATTTAACATTAAACCTGTAAATTATTAAAATCTTCTACAAAATAAAGAATTAAACATTATTACAAGGTATGACTAAAACTTTTAGACGTTTAACATCACGGCACACTATTATGCTTTTAATAAAACAACCATTTTTAAGTTTTTCCGAATAATAAAAATATTATAATCTCTGAGATTTTTACTTTCTTCTTGACAGAAAGTACTTATATATCAAAATATTAAAACAGAGCTACGACCCGCTGGAACTTCTGAGCTGCTATGGCATAACAGCTAAGATCACTCTACATACTGGATAGGGCGAACCAAATCCAGAAGATCTCGTCATGGAATCCAAGGGTTGGATCACAAGTCTAAAATAGATTAAAAACTGCGGCTTTCTCGATGCTAAAACGTGGGAATAGAAGTGCAACGTTGCGAGATACATCTTCTGCGACGCGAGGGAAGAACCCTACGCGACGGTTGCACATTGGAGGTTCACCTACAGCAACAAGGAAGTAGAAGAAGTACTGCTGGCATCACGCGCGAAGGTCCCAGATTGGAGCTACAAGCAGCATTGATTGAAACAAGGTTTGCGAAGGCCATCGAGCAAAAACACTGACTTCGCATCAATGACACTGTCTACTGGAGTGACTTGCAGACAGTTTTACTTATGTTGGCTGAGAAACGGAAGTCGACGCTACACGACCCTTGTAGCACACCGGCTCGGCGAGACCACCCAAGAAGTGAGCTTAACAGACGTGGCAGTGGGTTTCTGCAACTTACCAGAACTTAACTGATGTGGCAACACGAGCCGGCTACGTGCCAACGTCAAAATAAGATCCATGGATTGGAGTCATTTCTAGAGAAGCCTAGGCGAGACTGGCCACGCCCAGAAGAAAGCAGCGATGACATCGCAACCGAACTGCTATACGTTATCACTGAAGAACAGAAAAAATGGGGATGCAGCACAGCCTGATATCAGCCGATTGGATCCAGGGCAAGAGTACTGCAGTTTGTGGACTGTTGACGCAAGAAGAACACTGCGCTCAGCCACGACCATATCGAGAAGGCAACGAATCTCGGGCTGCGACGAGAACAACAAGACTCGTTTCCTCAAGAAATAGACTGCAAGAAGAAAGGCATTCTTCATCGCTTCGACCTATTGTTGGACTACTACTATACTTCAAAAGCTCAATGGACGCGCGAATAAGGCAAAAGTGTCTAAAACAACTAGGCGACCCATACTACTGGACGGTCGTATACAGTATACAGTATACAGTGGTTGGGTTATAAAAGTGCTCAACAATAAATCCATAGTAACAGTGAGTAAATTAAATCAGTGCAGTTTCATTGGGACCTCCTCAGTGCCTAGCAACAAGTACTTAAGATCATTCTACAGACCATTCGCTCTGGGCCAGGATGTGATCTACTCCTTCTCCGTGGCCTAACTCCAATGGAAGTAATTTCGAAATAGTCGTATTAGATTTGTCATCTTTACCATTTTTAAACTATACAATTTAAAAAAGTATCTTCTATTTCCAGAATTCTTTTCGTCAAAACTAAACAAATCATAAATAATACAGTTTATTAGTTCAATATTTTATCGTAAAAACTGCATAATTTTTAGTATGTATTGTCTTTCTGAAAAGATTTGGCTAAATGTGAGGCCACTTTTATCACAAATACCATTCAAATACGATATAATATAGTATTAAAGAGAATTATAACTTACCTTTAGGTTGTAATTTCGTATTTTTTTACTTTTTATGAGAAAATACTACGTTGATTCTACGGATGCTTTGTCTAAACTGAAAAATGATTTCTTTTCGTGCGAAAAAGATGCAAAATCGCGCCAATTCAAAACTAAACATTAGATCCCCTAGCGGCGATTTTGCGAAGTAGCCTTTTTAGTCACTATTGAAGAGAAACATTAGGTGATCCTGAGTATTTCTGTATATATAATTCGATTTCGCAAAAATTTCGTTTTTGTATACTTTTTGTGAGAAGCGGCGATATATTTTTTTCAAAATTTTCACTTTCTTAGTTCAAAAGTTAGATGGGGGGGGGACACCCATTTTACCACTTTGGAAGCGTCTATATCTCAAACCTTAGACTTTTAGAAAAAATGGTTTTTGAAACCTCAACATCATTTCAAAGACCTATCTATAGACACCCCACACGCATAGGTTTGAGTAAAAAAAAATTTTTAGGTTTTAGTTTCATGTATGGGAGCCCCCCCTTAAATATTATTTTTTCTTACTTTTTGTATCTGAATCGGAAAGCGGTAAACAAGATACACCTACTTACCAAGTTTCAGCTATGTGATGCTTATAGTTTCAGAATAAAGTGGCTGTGACATACGGACGGACAGACAGACAGACAGACAGACAGACTTGACGAAACTATAAGGGTTCCGTTTTTAGCCATTCGGCTACGGAACCCTAAAAAGGATGCAGCCTGTTATATAGGTACTATGCTGCGAGTCCTTTGTATCGGTATCGATCAATGAAATACAGTTTCAGTCAGTTAAGAAATACTGTAACATTAGTACCTTCTGATATTATGTAGAAATAGGAGATAATGATCTGAGAGTGATTCACGTACTATAATTAATACTATTTTAGAAACGAAAACATTTTATGAAAAATCGCGTGATCCAATTTTCATTTGACACGATTTGACACTACTTTTTTTTACTGACTGACTGTCACAGATTAGTAAGAGTATGCTGACTGTAATGGCCCATTTACACGAGGCCAGTAGACGAGACAGTCCAATAAGCCAGGCCAATATTGGCTTCGTGAAAATAGAGCCAGGCCAGTGCATTGGACTGGGCACAAGCCAGTGGACGAAGCCAATCCAATGAAATAGAACGGTTTCGAATTTGCTGGCGCCACCAGTGCTACTGGCCTCGTGTAAATGGGCCATAAACAGACCGATTAATTTAAAATTACTTTTAAATCTGTAGTCCACACTATCTCATTGTACCTACCTACCGACCATCTGACCGCCACATTACCTTGACCTTAATTTTCGGAATCCAATAGGTATTAAATTAATTTTAAAATAGCCGTTGGCTGGCTAAACTGGCTTGGCTTGGCAGTTGGCTTCTTGATTTATTTATTTTTTGTTTTCTGATAAGGTTTTTATTTATGAACGAAGTAACACTAACACAAGATGTATTTTGTGTTTCGTTGTTTGCGTGTTTAGTCCGTTTATCTTGCTTGACTAGTCAACCAATTACAAATTTACAATATTTTTTTAACTTAAAATAAAAATCAGTATATAAAATTATTAATCTATTTGAATTGTAAGTATTTTCAATGTAGGTTGTGAGTTTAGTGTTCATTTTAATTTAAAATAAATCATTTCGTAAAAAAAAAATACAAGATTGTTTACAATTACAATAAAACAACAATTTTACGGATTGATTTCGCGAACGTTTATTTTTATTTTATGCCTGACGTTTCGAATGCTTTACAGCATCCGTGGTCACAGGCAGACTGTTTAATTTGCAGACCCTGAATTCAGTTAAGGGTGGCACGGAACCCTCAGTGCGCGGGTCCGACACGCACTTAACCGGTTTTTATCCCAGTTCCTAACATTCCTCCATTTATCATTTATCTTTCCGGGTTACTCTCAGATCAGAGAGTTAGAACAGGTATTAGTATTATTACATATTTATTGGCGATTACTATTTCACAGATACTCAATGAATGAGCTGAAGTTACTATGGCCTTCCCTCAAAGTTTGTCCGTGGAGCAAGTCCGTCAGATTTTGAACGAGGTGATCGAAGCCCTGGAGAGTTCTGATTACGCGCCAAAACTTGATGAGGCTAAGGAGGCAGCTGGCAATGAGATGTTGAAGATGATGCAGATAGTCTTCCCGATTGTGGCCCAGATTGAAATGGAGACTATTAAACATCATGGATTCAGCAATACCAGAGAAGGTAAATATTAAAACCATAAAAAGTACTGTGCTTACAGCATTTATATTTTAGCTACTCTGAGAATGCTATTTTGACGTTTTCTATTTTTAAAGAAAATGTATAGGAAAAATTGACAAAGTCTGGAAGTAACATTCTTTCCATACATATTGTGTCAAAATAGTTAACATAAAAATGGCATTGTCTCAGCAGCTTAGTTATAACCACAGGGTCTGCAAAATGCAACTGTCTGTCTGTCACACAAAACCATGTACCTGAAAGACTGATTTTCAGGCGAGAGTAGAGTAGGTAGTTATCGGTTTTCTTTTGGTAATAAAGTGGGGACTAGACTAGGGGGCCCTAACCATAGCGGGGCCCTGGGCACGAGCCCAGTGTGCCCAGTGGTAAAGAGGGGCCTGGGAATCCATAAGTCGAAAACAAAATAAATATTTCGTTAGTCCTAACTTAGGAGGTATTGTATGCTCTTTGAGTATATAGCCGTATGCTACATGAAAAAAGTGCTTGCTGTCCACACCACACAACACACAACAGTATTTTTTTTTTCATTTTGTCCTTTCTTTGTCAGCTATGACCTTAGCCTGTTCCTAGAGGAACGAACAAACAAAAAAAAAAATGTCATATCTGACAGTGACAGCTTTAAAACATTGAATTTTTTTCTCTCCAAAAGTTTACTTTTGTTCATCTGTTTTTATTTTAAATAAAATCTAATTTTCAATGGTATTCACTACAGCTTAAAATTCGTTAAATAACTGTTCAACAAATCAGTTTACAAATTGAAAAATATCAACAAATAGCCAGGTATGTCATCCAATATCAAGAATAATTCCCTAACCCTTCCTGGATTTCTTTGGCGTTCAATATTATTACAAACAAAGGTTAATCAGTCCTTTGTAGAACAAAATGTTCTAGAATTCTATTCCAACATTTCCAACAATGTTATAAACAAATTGTTTCTTCCTGCCTACTGCTGTGTTTATTCAAAACCATGATTCATGCTCTACTTAATCTATCTATCTATTTATGTGTTAACAATTTAGTGGACATCTAGACACAATAGAAATTATAATAGCAGCATAGTGGTGAATCGTTGACGGTTTTTGCGTTAGTAAAATGAAACTTAATTATAAAGTAATAACCTAATAAAAAAGAAGTTTACATTATTAACTGGTTTGCAGTTTTAATTAATTGTTTCAGTAAACAAATTATTAAAAAAAACTGGGTTGCAGTAATGTCAACAGATTTGGACGTAGTAGCAATTTATTAGTTAATAAAAAAGGAGTTGATTTAAGGAGAAATTTAACTGGTTTTGCAGTGAACAATAAGCTTTTAAATATAATTAGACCGCGAAATTGAGCTCTTGCCTCCCCCTGCGCCCCTGTGCTCTGCAGGCGAAGTCTCAATGAAGCGGTTTACCTATAGTTAACATTACAAAAGTGGTTAAAAAAATCAGTTTTTTGAATTAACGCCCACTCCTATCACAAGAGTAGCATATTGATGAAAACTATCACGGCTACTATAGGTAAACAAATTACAGAGTTGTAGTCTACCACACACAAGGAGGTTGGATTGAAGCTAAGGTGGGCTACTGTTACAAAGTTTTGCAGAAAGGAGTATGTTTTTTTTCACTACTTAGTTAGTATTGATAAAAATGCATATATATTTTTAAAATGTTTTATTTTCCCGGGAATCGAACCATCACTTTAGCAAATTAATTTACATGTTAATTTAGGCAACTACTCACATACATATACAGTGGTGGACAGCTAATTAAAGACACTTTGAAATTTTTATGTTAATCAAGTTTTGGGTTCCAATAATTTTGTATTATGAATACATAGAAACCAGCAACTGTTGTAAAATAATCATATGGGTTTTACGTATAATTTGAAGTTAGTATTTGCCATACCATTGTTCTATTTTTTGTAATTTTTGACCTCAAATCTATTATGAGCAGAATAAGTGTACCAGTGATGTGGACAACTAATTAAAGACACCTAATGTAAGTTACTGAAAACAAAAAAAAAAACTGAAACTACAAAATAGTCAGTTAATATGAAATTGAAAATAGTCATTTCTCAATTGTTTTACAAAGTTTTTGATATTTTGTCGTATGTCGTTTAGCTGCATTTTGACCTTTACTTAGTCTTGGCACGGTCCTGGTATTAGTGCTATTAGTTCCTTGCAAGCATGTATTGGAATTTATTCTGATGCTTCCATAAATGCGTCATTAAGATAATTTTAGCGTTGGTAACTACCTACTAACTATTATTTGTCTGATATTACAAAGTTTCCAATGCGATAGATGTCAGGACCTTAGAATAGGACCCCACGGAAAGACCTAGAATGGGATTTCTAGATGAAAAATATTAAGGATCAAAGCATATTTTCATGACAGTATTTGCTGCAGGAAGATCGTTAAATATTTTAGCAAGAATGATAGGCCTAGATTATGCGAGGAAAACTTGCACTGAAGAAAAATTTATAAGTTACCAAATTTATAATATGCCAAATATTTCACGGATGCGGTTTTCCTAAATACATTCTCAACGCGGACCGAATCAAAGTGGATAATTGAGATGTTTTCGAATGTAAATAGACAATAGATGTAATTACGACGAAAAACGGTATATGAGACGACAATTTAACAAAACTATGTATCATATAACTGTAAGATATAAAGTGAGGAAACATCATAGTGTGCCGTTGATTTTCTATAGGCGTATTGCTGGACCTATGAAAAAATGCTAGTACATGGATGGAATACCTAAACAATAATATTCAACAACAGCCTATCTTACCCTTAGCTGACTAAGCATCTTGTCTAGAATATCTTGTAGTTTAGACTTACTAACGACTTACTAAACCGACTGCAACGGCCGTCTCAGTTTTCCTAAGAGACAATGTATATCTTTTAGATATGCCATAATAGTCCTAACATCAATACAATCGAAAAAAAATTAGATTCTTGTATTAGATAATACACTAGCGAGCCATGTTGCTAATGTTTATTAAGTATACGGCGCTTTTATGAAAGCATTAGAACAAATTCTAATACATTATAACAAGAAACGCATATCACCAATGCCAGGACTAAGTTAAGGTCAAAATACAGCTAAACGACATACAATAAAACATCAAAAACTTTGTAAAAAAATTAAAAAATGAATATTTTCAATGTCATATAAACTAACTTATTTGTAGTTTCAGTGTTTTTTTGGTTTTCAGTAACTTACATTAGGTGTCTTTAATTAGTTGTCCACATCACTGGTACACTTATTCTGCTCATAATAGATTTGAGGTCAAAAATTACGAAAAATAGATCAATGTTATGGCAAATAGTAACTCCAAATTATACGTAAAACCCATATGATTATTTTACAACAGTTGCTGGTTTCTATGTATTCATAATACAAAATTATTGGAACCCAAAACTTGATTAACATAAAAATTTCAAAGTGTCTTTAATTAGCTGTCCACCACTGTATATAAGGAACCTTTCAAGCGTTTTTACATATACATACAGGGTGTCTTAAAAAGTCTATTGTGAAGGACTTTGATTGAGTATCGTATCTAAAATTATAATTTATCATAGAACATATCATAGATAAATCATTATCAATAGCGTGATATGTTACTAATATTCATCAAGATAAGGTAAAAGGAAGTATTTTTATATAATTCCCGTTTTTATTATCCTAAGTAAATATAACAATTTAGGTTGTTATTTGCTGGCAGTATAAAATACAATAACTACTTATTCCATAGTGCATTCTGGTGTAAAGTTTTATCATATCTTCACTATGTAATGTGTGAGATTTCAAGTATCAGTTGTGTTAACTACAATCATTGCTTGCACTGTAATAAACAGGTAGTAATTGATTAGTTAAACTGGTTTCACCTATTTTTGTCTCGTTATTATTTGTAAAATACCTGACATAAATATTTTTTTTTAGTTTCCTTGCGGGCCAATATTCTCGAGATTAATTAAAATAAAAGGAAATAGAGTAAAATAATTACTATGTTTATATTAGAAAAATAGAGTAATGTGTACTTATATTGCTGCAAGAGATTGGGTTATATCTTTTCCTGCTGTCTGCTATCACCCAAGTCACTACTGCTGCTGCCCTGTATTCGGCGCAGGCAGTAAAGCCGCTTCTTTGCGGGGTGGCCCTCCAACTGTCCACCCTCGCATGTTTAGACATTGCAAAATAAAATGGCAGCCAAAAATTCAATATCCTTCCGAATTCCTGGATAGTTGCATTTTTGATGCCTTCACGATTTACCTTTACTGATTTCTGTTTGTAGCAGTCTACAATGGAGAACGAGGAAGAAGAGCGTCCACCAAGCGCACGCAGGACTTTCACACTGCGCAACGGAGCAGCCAGGCAAGTGGCCGTTAACTTCATGCCTTCACGACAACTTTCTTACAGTGAGTATATCTTGAATACATATAAATAATATCTTTTATTTGTAGACGGGGATACGAAGTTCATACACGTCTACTTATAAAAGAAATGATGAATGAATCCAACAAAATAAAAATCGGTCCACCCTTTCTCAAGTTATAAATGGTGTAACTAACACATACACACTTAACACTGTACCCACTGAATAGATAAAAGTGACTGTACCCCATACGAATAAATATGTCATGTTATGAGAATGCCCTTGTGTATTGCACACACATGTGTATTTGTGCCCCGCGCCGATGGCTAATTTCAGTTGATGTTGACCGCGTACGCGTCGGATATGGCCAGATAGACGCTTTGACTTATGGGGTCAACCATAACCACCTAGTGTATTTATCTCAATGGAGTTTACATACCGAAACATGGCAATCTCAAAATGAGTTTCACTTGTAGATGCCAGTTTGATTTTACGAGAATATGCCTATTTCATAAGAGCTGGGTATTTTATTGACAGTTTTTGTCCATTAGCTCGTCACCACACAATTTATTATTTAGAGCTATCAATGAAAGCATCAATTAAGTAATTTACCTCAAGGGCTAGCAACTACCGTTGCTAGCAACACATGAGCTGCAGTTTATTAGTACAACGAGCTCATAACGACCTCTAATTAAGTTAGTACCAGTTTAATTATATTCGTGCTCTCGTATGTATCAGATCCTCAGTTCTGTATCCACCTTGGTCCTTGCTACATGGTTGCATTAAATATTTTTTCTATGTTGTATTTTTATAGTATCACACTTTGAAAAGTTACCAAGTTTTTGTGCTAGTTTTGTGTCCAAAGCTATGGATGATATTCCACTTCAGGACCTTTATTCAGGTAATTAGTGGTCATTTATTCAGCCTGTATTCTAGAACGTTCAGGAAAATAAATAAAAACTTTCATTAATTTGAAGTGAATATATACTCTTAGAGATTGCGATGTAAGCCTCATACAAAAAGTTGTTGTGTCGGGGTATTAGAATCACCCTTGCGATTACTTGCGCCGTTTCAATAACAGCCTGTATAATAGTTGTATTAAATAAACTGCCCGCTGCTACTACTGTGTAGCCATGATCTTCAATCTACAGCATGTTTAATAAGTCAGTCTAGTTAATCAGAAATAATAATAGGAGGAGATTGAAAACTTGGAGCAATAAAACGGGCAAAAGAGTCAGAGCACATAACTTTCTCTTTTGCACTTGCATTGTTTATCATATATTATATGTCATTCAGACACAGAGATGCACCTTGTTTGTATACGTGCGTTTATCGATAACAATAGGTTTGAAAATGGTGTTTTGCATTTTGTATTATCGATAGTTCAGTAATTTGCAAATCCCTGTTTCAAAAGTGATTTATAGCACCGACTGCCGCGAGTCTTTGCGTTTAGTATTCCGACTATAATGAGGGTAATACTAAAGGCAGCCTCGACAGGCTCCACCGAAAGTTCGTTTTTCTACACAAGTCGAATATTGTCAACAATCTTGACATTCCTTTTTAGTGAAAATACTCCTTTTAAAACAAGATAAACACATAACTTACAACGAAACGTACATAACTAATTCATCGTTCAACTCTGAGATCTTTTTAAATTAAATAGTAAATGATTTTTATTTGCTAATGTTGTTAATAAAAGTAACACAAACATTGTTGACAATGTTGGACAAGCGAAGATGAATGGAGTTTAAACTAAAATAGTAATTAATAAACAAACACGCTACCTTCCAGACACCCTACGCCTCCGTCGCGCGAACGCCGAGCACAATGCGTTACTCGAAGACGTGTGCGACGCACCGGAGGGCCACAGCGAAGACAAGCGCGCCGACCTGATCGTGAGGGAGATGGAACAGCACCAGCGGCTCATGGAGGACAACCCGCAGTCTGAGGAGATGCGCAGGTCAGTTAAATTAGATAAGGTAGCCTTTTTAGCCCAGAACTGAACAAGTGTGTCGGTAAATGGCGTTCAGTTATCAATCGAGCAAGCTCTGCCGGTGGTCGATTTAGTTAAATAACAGAGCGGGCCTGCACTCATCCCTGCTGCGCAGTTTGGCAGACTAGATTAAAGAGCAACGATGTATCTTTTTTTGAATAATAAATTAAAAAAAAAGATGTGCACTAACTTACCAGTATGTACCATCTATAAATATCATGTTTTTATGCAAATAAATTTTCATCTCTCCTGTTCGGAAAATAGCACTTTCCTGTGTAGATAGCCGGGTGGAAAATAGCTTATCCATCCCTAGGGTGGAAAGTAATTTAGTTTTAATTGGCATGGTATAGAGTCAAGGCATGCAGTCAAAGCTTGGATCAAAGATAATTGAGTCACATCATATTATAAAAATAATAAAAAAATTTGCTTAGCTATACATTGAAAAACATGTTTAATATGATCGTTGATATAAAAAATATTCAATTGATTAAATTTTTAATTAAAATATTATGGGCGTGAGACCCGTATATCGAAATAGGTGAGGCAGCGCGGGCGCGCGTAAACAGATTGGCGCGCGGGCGCGGACTAACGGTTGTTGCCGAGCGCGGTCGAGAGGCCCTCGCAGGGCGATCGCGGGGAAAGAGCGCGGCGCGCGGGGATTAGGCGTCGCCCGGTGATAGCGAGATCGTATGAGCGAGCGACGGTTTGCTATATACTCCCCCTCTAGACCTGGTAAACGCCCTCGTTCCTGGTCTAGCATCATCATCACCCATCCAACGTCCTAACCTTAGGTGGCCTTCCGCGTTTCCTTTTTGGGATGACGGGCTTAGGAAGGGTGCTGACTTCGCTGCCTTGGTAGCGGAAAAGGTCTTGACTATGATATCGTCCTATAACAATGTCAGGCTGGTCCGTACTGGATATATTATAAGTGGAAGGGCTAACCTTTCCTGCAATTCGGTACGGTCCATCACGGCGTGGGAAGAACTTGGCAGTGAGGTCTTTGGAGCCTTTGCTCAGGAGGTGAGACTTAAGAAGAACTAAATCACCAACCTGGGAGGTGTCGCAATTTTGACGAGAGGCATCCGCGTACTGCTTAGTCTTATCCTGCTGGATCTCCACCCGTTCTCGCACAGCTGACAATGACTTCAGGAATGTCCTGAGATATGGGGTTATTTGAGGAACAAAGTTGTCTTTGTCCAAAATGGCACGAAGATCGTGAACAACCTCTGTGGGAGACCGCATCTCTCTGCCAAAGGTCAAAAAAGCTGGTGATTTGCCTGTTGTGCGACATATAGCACTGTTTAGGGCAAAGCGAATCACTGGCAACTTCCCTGGCCATGAAGTGTGGTCCTCCTCCACAAGGTGTGCTAACATTGCTTTCAGGTCTCTGTTTTTGCGCTCAGCAGGATTAGCTTCTGGGTGGTACAAAGGAACGAAGTTTTGCTTTATACCCAGGACCAGCATGCATTGGCGCATTACAGCAGACACGAACTGGACGCCGTTGTCTGAAATAATCCTGCGAGGTAGACCGAAACGCATAAAATATTCCTCGATTAGGGTGTGTGCACAGGCTTCTGCTGTCGCGTCTTTGAGCGCGTACAGTTCAGTCCACCTGGTTGCTGTATCTTCAACAAGTAGGATCCATCGCTCCCCCTGGTCTCCTTCCGGTAACGGGCCAAATAAATCTATAGCTAGTACCTCGTTACGCTGGTTCATGACCGGTGTCTGGAGTAAGCCTTGGGGTTTGGAGTTGGAGGCTTTGTATCGTTGGCAATGAATACAGGCTTTGACATAGTCAGTGATGATTCTCCTCATCCCTGTGAAGTAATATAACTGGGCAACCTTTTGGTACGTTCTATCGATGCCTGGGTGGCCGGCTGTTGGAGAGTCGTGTAGCTCCTTTAGAATATCAGCAACTTGACCGGCAGGAATTACTAATTGAGGGGTTTCGCTCTCAGAGTCTGGATTGTAGCGGTACAGGACCCCTTGATCCATGAGGTAACCCCTTTCTAACCATCTTTTTGCAGTGAGATCGTTGGCGTCCTCGAGCTCCTTAATGATCTTTTCAATTTCAGGGTCGGCGAGTTGTTCCTGACGCAGCTGGCCTGGAGACTTCGATGGTAGATCGCAGATGACTGAGCAGAGGCCACAATCTTCACGAGTATCGCTGGTACAGATGGGTCTGCTAAGCGTATCTGCCACGACGTTCGCCTTGCCTGGAGTATATTGAAATTGGATGTCAAAAGACTGTAGCCGTAAAGCCCAACGGACTAACCTTCCTGATGGCGATTTGAGAGATAGCAGCCAACGCAGAGGTTGATGGTCACTGCCGATGATGACTGGCTGGCCGTCTAGGTAAGGTCGAAAACGCTCTACAGCCCACACCACAGCGAGTGCTTCCCGCTCAGTTGTCGAATAGTTGCGCTCTGCTGCGTTGAGGAGTCGGCTGGCGTATTCAATCGGCCTTTCCTGATTACCGTCACCCTGTAATAAAACTGCGCCTAGGGCATAGTTACTTGCGTCGGTGCGCAGAATGAAGGGCTGACTAAAATCGGCTTGCACTAGTATTGGAGCTGTGGTCAATAGACGCTTCAACTCATGAAAAGCTTGGGTTTGTTCCGATCCCCAAATCCATACCTGATTCTTTCTAGTTAAGCGTGTCAGTGGTTCAGCGACTTTAGAAAAATTCGGTATGAACTTTCTGAACCACGAACAGGTCTGCAGAAAGGTCCTCAGGTGCTTAAGGTTACCTGGTTCCTTCATCTCGAGGACAGCACTCACCTTCTCTGGGTTGGTGGAAACACCTTGCTGTGTAATTACGTGGCCGAGATATTTGACGCTCTCTCTAACGAAAGAACACTTCTCCCTATTGACGTGGAGGTTGAACTCGGCGAGACGTTTGAAAACTGCCTCGAGGTCTTGCAGATGTGTCTGTAAAGATCCTTGCGATATAACCATAAGGTCATCCAAATATGCCAGGATAGTTACATTCTGTAAAGCTGAGCAGGAACGGAGGCGATCTATGAGCCGCTGGAACGTTGCCGGTGCATTCTTCAAGCCGAAAGGCATTCGCTTGAACCGGTAAGTACCTAGGGGGCAAATAAAAGCAGTTTTGTCTCTGTCGGCTTCCCGTACCATGACCTGCCAGTATGAGGATTTGAGGTCCAGGGTGCTCATGAAGCAGTCTCGTTTGGTGCTCTGCAGCAGCTCGTCGATGCGTGGCATCGGGTAAGTATCGGACTTAGTGACTGCATTCAAACGTCTGTAGTCGACGCAGAAGCGAATACCACCATTGGCCTTCGGCACCATCAGCGCCGGGGAACACCAAGCCGATTCACACTCTTCAATGATGTCGTCCTGTAACATTTTGTCAATCTCTACCTTCATCTGCTGCTTCTTCGAAGGGTTGAGTCGGTACGGAGGCACAGCTATCGGTGGATGGTTACCTGTCTCGATGCGGTGCTCTGTGTACGGCGTAGGACCTCCCCCTGCTCTGAAGATATGCGCGTGCCTGGTGAGGACGTCAGCTAACGCGTCGCGTTCAGCTGGATTGAGATGACAGCCTTCATCATCCCGAAGAACCTCTGTTGAAGCACAGGACACGGTACGCGAGGTAGGTTCAAACGACAGATTATATTTTATTGAACAGTGGTCACTAAAGTACCATATTTCTTTGTGAAAATCAATAACAACCTTAGCGGCTGTGATAAAATCGATACCCAATAACGTCTCGTTATTTGTAGCGTCGGGAAAAATCAAAAACGGGATTGTGATAAGCGTCTGTTCTAATCGTACCGGTAAAGTAGTGGTTAGCACCTCCATACTTCGGACTACGCCGTCAGCGAGTTTTACTTCGCGCGAAGAAGAGTGGAGAGGGTGACCCAGACGTAGAAGGAGAGCATATAGCGTGTGACCCGCAATACAGTGCTTGGCGGCTGTGTCTATGAGCGCGGTGCCTTTATGACCTAAAATGTTGATATTAAAAATCGGACGTAACTCACGACCTACAGGAGTACGCGAAAAATCATCACCGCGCGCGCACGCTACATCACCTTCATTATCACATTGTACACAACAACATTTTTGTAAATTACAAGTAAAACAATTTTTAAGTGACTTGACATCATGAACGGCACTATTCTGATTTTCACAAAAATGAGAAAAATTACATTTTTCTATCATGCACTTACAACGTAAGGAATTTAACTTTAATCAGTCAGGGATCAAACGACTCTCGAGAGTCGCATAACAATGGAATTTCTATTGTGTCTCGTTCACACATACTTGACGAGTTAAACAGCACTGCGATGAATTATTATTATAACAATCACGGGAATTACAAAAATTACATTTTTGTGAATTGCGCCTACTATCGTCGAGTAGGGAATTCTGACATTGAACATCGTTACACTGTGATGAATTAATATTATGTTCACAAATTTGAGAAAAAATACTTTCAACATTACACTTGCTACAAGTATGTAAGGATTGACAAAAAACATTTTTATTGCACCGTGGAAAATTTAAATTATTCTCACAGGGTTGGAAATATACAGTTTTACTCTTACAACTTGACAAGGATTGATTATTTTCAATGTTTGTACATTTCGAATCAAACATAAAATTTCGTTCATCAAAAAATCGATTTTCCGGATTGCGCCGTTCTGACCTCTCGTGTGCGGAAATATTTCGACGCGAATCTTTATCACAAGTGTTTTCACGTCGAATAGACGGTTTAAAAAAATGTGTAGATTTAGTACTAGATTCGTTTTGTGAAGCAATAGGCAAATAGGTACTTTGAACACTATTAGGTAAGATATTATTACTTGATTGTGATTTCGACCGATTATTTGATGCACGAGAATTTTGCTTACTAGATTTATCACTAGAGCTTAACGAAGATAAATTGCACTTTGGGGGTAAACACTGATCGTTTTTATC